>OMOT01021354.1:0-11474 GCA_900312575.1 Acanthochaenus luetkenii | reverse complement strand
TCAGCATGTCTAGTTGAGTAATGACGTCTGATGTTATACTCCTTGTGCACAGCAACTTTATCCGTGCATATTAGACACGTTGGGATGTCCCTGTGCTCAACAAAAAAATATTCAGTCTCCCACTTCTCCTGAAATTGTCTGTGCTCATCGCCAACCTTTCTCTTCACGGCAGGTTTTGAAAAAGACATGACTGGGGCTGGGTGACAAAAAACATATAGCACTGGGTGACAGGATATATTTTCCCTCCACTCTGTGACAGTCCCGAAACATTAGCTAATTCGTGTTGTTGTCACGAGCCTGAGCTATGGTAGCCCACAAGTGTCAAAAAATATAAAACGCCCAGATGCATGTGAGAAAAAACTTGCGGGCCGCACTAACACCCAACTTTGATTTCAGGCAGGGGGCCCCAAGATATCATTCCGCGGGCCGCAATTGGCCCCTGGGCCGCGAGTTTGAGACCCCTGGTCTAAACGAAGCCTTATTACCCACCAAAGTGGCTGACAGAGTAAATATGTTTATCAGCCACACCCACAATTTACAAGCATTTGGCTGGTGGTTAGACTTAATGTCTCACTTCTGTTTGCTGTTAGTGCAAGGTTAATATAAATACAGTGTGTAATGGGCACATTTTGGGTGGAGGGCTCTTCAGAGTAGTTAAGAGGAAATGCGGTTTTGTCACTAACACGAAGGGCTACTACTGCGAAGCCTGGCGCATCAGTGGTGGTTTGGTGGGCTGGGAGAGTACCATGTACTCATGTTGTTCTGGGTCTCCTGACCTTTGTCACGTGTGTGTGAGAGAGAGAGATAGAACCCACTTCTCTCTCTCTCTCTCTCTCTAACTTCCCTTTCCCTCTACACCACACACTAATAAAGCAGTGTTTGAATACCACTGTATTATAATAAAGTATAAATACTATTGAAAAAACAAATCTATACAAAAGTTTTAATTTACACCCTCTGGCGGCCATAATGGAGGTCATAATGGAGGTCCTCAGCTCTTGGGCACCAATGGCTGTGAACAGCTGATTACGTTTCTAAATGTACAACAGAATTTAATAGACGTGGATCATTTCTTTGCTGTTTTTGATAGGGAAATGATGATTTCCCCTCTGATACATCTGATTGATACTGTGTTGACATAATGTCAGTGTGTTGACTCACTAACCATAGTATCTGGTCAGCTAACCATCACGGTCTTCATCTAAGCATATCTGATTGGCGCACTAGTTAACACAGCTAGTAGAAGCTAGCATTAATAGTGGCTAGTTGTCAACAAAACAAAGATAACACAACAATCTTTTTCAGAATCCTTTTCTAGCCTGGTTGTTATGAATTTAGCCATTATTTGCGCACAGCCAATTCTCCACTAGACCTCCACGATGACACTAGCCGTGGTTGCTGGGAGATATGTGACACAATTGCAAAGCCTCTGTACCCACAAACCTGTGTCGTGGTATTATTCAATTGAACCTCATGTCTTCCAGATACTGACCTAGTAACGCTGGTGGAGCCGGAGGGAGATACACGGCTAGGAGTGAGGGATAGAAGGAAGGGGAGGAGAGAGAGACGCTCCACTGGGATAGTTCAGCTGGATGGAGAGGTAAGAAACTCGCATATTATAATATAGAACTCTTCTCAGAGCTTAGTAGAGCGTTTCATGTAAACAAGACAGTAGATATACATGTAGTAGAGAGGAGCAAGTTGCTTTACAGCTAGGAGTTGGTTTAAGCAAACATAATTCCTTCCTTCATTCATTCTTTAATTTATTGGTTTGTTTCTTCTTCTGTTTACATATTTATTTGTCTATAACTTTGTTTAATTCATGTCTTATTTCATAGCTTTTACGCCTGGCAATACAGTTCTTGAACAGCAGCTAAAGAAAGTGGTTGCTAAGCAACACACAAGTGCAGGTGTGAGCGGGGGTTTTCGGTTAGGAGATCAATATTTAATTTATTTATGTAGTGAATTTAACGGCAGCATTGACAATGACTCGGCCAATCAGAACAGAGGACCAGAATTATCTGATTTATGTTAAATGAACCAGTCCTGTTCTGTTAAATGTTAAGTTGGTAAATGGTAAGTGAGGGTCTGATTGTAGTGCTGCGCAGCTGATGGCCTGAACCTTGTGTTTTTCAGAATGCAGATGAAGATGCTATGAACACATCCCATATGGATGGTACACACAGTAACAGAACTTCCAAGTAAGTGGCACTACTTTTGATTCTGATACGTCCAGTTGCATTTGTTAACTATTGTGTTTCTGTTTTTAAATCTCTGACATTACAAACACAAGGAAACAGACTTTTGATGGTGTCTTGCTTCCGTAATTCGACGTGGTTCTGTTTGAAACAGGATGTTGGGATGGGACGCAAAGCAGGGAGGGACTGTTAATAAGTGTTCAAAAATGCTTTGCGCATAATCTTGAGCTGGATTCGTCTAAATGAATAAATTGCAGCCACCGGTACCATGTTGCCTTAGGAACAGGACACAGGGTTTTGGGGAATGAACAACCAAAAATGCACCGACGTACCATGTTGCCACTCGTGTCACCTTGAAAGTTGTGAAGTTGCAGGTTTCATATGATGTGAGGGGCAGAGGGGGGATAGTTAAAGAAAATCTGTGATGGTATTATTGGTTGAATTGTTATGTACGGCTACTGGTACACCATGAAGTAACCCAAAAAAATGCAGTTTTCCAAGAAGTAAAAGTAATGGGATTTGTATATAAAAATACAAGTTATTGTTAACTAGGTGTACATTATAATATGGAGAATCGGCTATCAAGGGGAAACATTTTTTAATTTAATTGCGACTAAACTGAAACTGTGTGTCTCTGCAGCGAGATTCAACCGGGAGACTCGTCACGTGACTACAAAACGGTATGTGTCTGACCCACTCCAATGTTCTGATAGCGAAGGTCGCACATTCCTGTAAAACAGACCTGAAGTGTGTAAGCGAATGGTGGCTAAGATCTTTACAGACCAGGAGAGAGGAATTATATTTTCAAATGCACTCATGATGCACTTATCTTCAGGTTGCTGTCCTCTGAAGGTGATGTGTGTGTGTGTCCCTCTAGCTGTACATAGAAGTACTGATGCAGAACTGTGCACTGAAAGACAAGCTGCAGGAGACGGAGCTGCTGCTCAGCCAGAACAAAGTGGAGCTGGAGAGACTCCGACAGGTTCGGCAGGTTTGCTGTTGTGTAGCAGTCTGACCTTTCAGAGTCTGTGTTAGATTATGAGAGTTTTCCAAAATGCCACGTAATGTTTGTCTGATTCAACTGCAGTGGGTGTTGTTGTCAACAGCAGCACAAATCATCTCTCATAGCTGTTCGCTTGTTTGTTGATGTGTTTGATTTGCTCATTTTTTGGAACAACACATTGTGACTTTAAGAAAAGCGCTATAGAATTATGGATGTTCAAACACACAAGTTTGTAATTCAACATTTCTAGAATATAGATGATCCGGCCTCTAAAGGTATTTTCTCTAAAGATTTTGTCAATCAAGCACTTTATTTACTGACTATTCTTTGAGAAGCACCTCGATTTGTTTTGCTTTTCATTGCCACTCGTTTTGTAAGACTAAGTGTCAGTGTTTTTCAATGGGTGGATATCTTATTTTGGAATGACACCCTTCAATTCAACATCACTCTCTATTGTCGAATAGACTGCACCATTTCTGTCTTTCACCAGTGTGAAATTGGTAATATTGCTTCTCTCTATGGCAGAGTCAAGAGAGCAGCACAGATAGACCGGCCCTGCTGGAGCTGGAGCGATTTGTAAGTCTGCTTTGTCCCTGTGTCTGGCCCTTCCAGGAACAAGCTATGTGGAGAACTGAAACGGAGTAATTGTATTGAAGATTCAATAGGGGACATTTTCTGAGCAGATTTGTCCGGCTGCATGTCACAAAATGTTTCCTCAATGAAGTTGTAGAATTACACTGTTTGTTTTCCAAATCAAGCAAATGCCAAAGTCCCCACATTAATGGGTTCTTATGGTTCTGTATTTGTGTGGGTTGCATTTGCCGAAGCTAAATTGGCGCTTAGATTTTGTTGTTGTGAATCCAGACGGTGAAGGTTGATGTGTTTTCTAAGATGTGATGAAGTATCAGTAAAAGACCAAAGAATGTCAGCAAAGCTAAGCGGCTCTATAAGTTGAACTATCAGAATTAGGCCTAGGTGTCAGATATAGGAAAAGAATATACACAAAAAATAACACTCAAATGTTGTTGTCGGTAAATTAAACATGGTCTCTCGTACTCTTGAAATCCCAGTCAGCATGTGATATTCACACTCCTTCCTTCACAGGAGAAGTTGGCACTCCAGAGGAAAGCAGTGGAGCTGGAGGATGAACTCAAGGTACAGACGCTGACTTTAACACCGTTTAATGCGGAATCGAATTAATGACTTAGCTGATGCTCTAATCCAAATTAATTTACAGGGAGTTGAATGAACTTTAGTTCCTAGGTCACCAGCATTCGAAGCAGCCATTTGTAAGGAGTATGCAAGGGTCAGAGCCACAGCACCCTGACAATAGGGTCCGGTGAAAACCTTTTATCTCCATAAGTGTCCAATTTTCAGGAATTAAAGGGGGCATTAACTAATTTAGGACTTTTATTTACCCCTGTCGGCGACCAAGGAACATCGACAGGTCTCTGGCACAGCTTACGGTGGCCTGTAATTGACACAAATAATAAAGTAACTTTTTCACAGGAGCTAATTAGAGCAGAGATCCAGCTGAAACGTCTAGTAAAGAGGTAGTATGCAAAGTAGTACTGCTTTGACTTTTTCCTTTTTTGGCTTGACAACTTGCATGTTAGAGTTTATCCAATGGGTTTTGAAAGGGTTGTAGAGTTGTCTCATAGAGGAGCATTTAATCCTACAATCTGAAGATGAAACATGATCATCACCAAAATGTAAGATGGAGAGATCCTACCATAGGTGAAGGGACACAAGTGCCATAGAGAACAAGTAACTAACTAAATCCCCACATCTGTTTGTTCCTCTAGGTTCTGGTGGACCTCAGAGCAGACAACCAGAGGCTAAAGGATGAGAACGCCGCCCTCATTCGAGTCATCAGCAAACTCTCTAAATGAACATTGTAAAACCTCCAGATGGAGATCAAAAGTGTTAACGGAGTCTTCTTTTGCCCAGCTCGCGAGATACAAACCGGGAGCAGAGACCCCGGCGTCAAGCAGCCTGTTTCTCAGATAAAGCCCAACAGTATATTAGACAACAGACAGTTGTTCAGTAACTGGAACGAGGTGTAGATTGCAGGGTTATTCGCCTGAGGTTGGGCCTCTGTGTTTTGGCAAATCTACTGTATAACAAGCTGAACTGCACCTCCTATGGATTGACAGGGTACTGTAGGGTGTTCCTGTTCCAATCGACTGTTATAATCAGTTTTTATTGTTGTATTATTATTTTTTAACTGGAATATTTTATGTGCTTTGCTCCTCCATTACTTTGTTGTAGAAAAATATGTATTGAGAGACTTAAAGCCATGCACAGTGCAGAGAACATACTACTAGACCTCCGAAGGGGACGGGGAAATGTCAGTCAGGTGCCTGATGAGACACACACACAAAAATGCAATGTGCCAAAAAACCGACCCCCATTCTGTCTGGTTTTGCATGTGTCTTGGGGAAAAGTGGTCAGTCTGTTTGTCTCAGGATGAGTCCGGGTCGATATTCTCTATTTGAGCTGACTACTGTAAAGTTGGACCAAACTGTATTTTTGCATGTTGATTTCCTTCCACTTCTCTGAATGTATATTTAATGTGTATATTTATGTACAGGGGCCCTCTCCTGACACCGTGGTGTAATAGTGGTCTCAGTTGTAAAAAGGACAGAGGATGTTGGGTGATCACTATGGCCGACAGGTGCAGCTCTCTTTAAATTGATTCAATTCAGGAAGTGGATTTGCTACAGAAGTTGTCACGGTTGTGGAGAACGTGTGCTCCATCGTTAGTACTGTGAATAGTGAATAGTACTTTCAATTTGCAATTTTGACTGGCTTGAATTGAAAGTGAATTGACCTCTACTCTAGTGCTCACCCAGTGATGGAGACCTGTTTCACTAGACAGACCAGATGGGTCCAGTCTTTTGAATGTTTACTGAGATTAAAAAAAAGAAAAAAAATACTTCACTGCATGCCAAGTTGTATTTTGATGATGTGCCTTTCTATATACATTTGTAATTAATATTTCTATTTTGCTTTGGCAAAAGTACACTTTCAAATATAAAATACAGTATGGCCATTAATGATTGAGGATGCGTTGTTTGTGTGATGCTGAAGCTGGCAGGGTATTGTGTCGCCATAGAAAGTCATATCTACATTTATGGATATTGATATCAAGTTCACACATTATGTGTGGTCTCATAGCATCAACCAAGAAAGAGGAAGTGGCATGCTCAAATTGTTGACGCTTTTGGTACACTTGACAGAAGAACCAGTAAGTTAGGTATAACAACCACAATGTTTGAAAGGGTTTCATTCCAACATATTTGTATGATAGACGGGAAAGATTGAGAGAGAGGAGGATGATATGAGACAACGGTCTCATGCTGGATTTGAACCTAGGACATTGTGGTTAAGTCTTATCCAACCGAGCCATCAGGATGCTTCTCACTTCAATCGTTTTTATCAGAATTTGCTGTCAATATTTCAAAAACGCATGACTGTCCTCAGAAACCTAATTTGTGAGCACAGATCTTAAGATAACTCATGGCACCATGCTGTCAGACAGCTGATTACATTTAAAGGCCTATACTGGCCCATGGAAAATCTGTTATATTTTAACTTTTGCATCCGTGTCCATTTAATAAAATAGTTCCGGCATCCTTAGATAAAGACGTCATGAGATATATCACAAGCTCGAGCTACAAATTTATTTTTCATGAAGTTTTAAGTTTTCTACAAAAAGAGACACAAAATGTGTCATTCAGACTGTTATTGCAATTTTTCAATCACACTAAAAATGAATATTAAAATATTGTCCAAATACTTTTGGCTCCTTCAAATGTGGACATGTACAAAAAACAATGTTGATCTTTAACTGTTTTTCCCACACAAATGAAAATGTTTAACTTGAAAGTGACAATACTTAAATCTCATCTGTCGGTTTAATTTATTTGACAATAAAAATGTCCAAATACTTTTCATAGATTTATATCACTACCCATGCAAGTGTTTGAATTTGTGTTTCCCATTATTTGGCTTTTTGGTCCAAATGAAACTTATATAATTTAGCAACACTACACCCACATTTGTCCAGGTAACAGACTGTTTTAAGATAAGTGTTTTTTTTGTTTTGATGGCCAGTCACAGGTGAAGAACTTCCAAATGATACGTTTGCAAAAGATGACGATGTTACAGGCCAAGTTGAGCAAAATCTTTATTGACCGAGAAGAGCAACCTCATGATGATTGAATATACAACCCCACCAGCATGCCAGTGTTTTCATAGAAACTGTACAATGTGAAGGAATGTATGGAGCAGGACTACATCATTGTCAATATCAGAAAAAGAAAACCCCAAAAACCATGTTTAACATCCATATGTTCTGGTACAGTACGTCGATCTCAATTGTTATTTTCCGGGTAAACTGCATGAGCATGCATTTCTGGTAATGTCATCCAATCTATGCAAACAAAAATTCATTTGAGTATTGTTGGGCCACGCTTGTCTATCTCGCTCCCAGCTCAGCTAGTGTTTCCGGTGAGACCAGACACCACCAAGGTCTCCAGCAGCAGACGGTGCCTGGCTCAGCCTCCTGCGCTTTCTCTGGTACTTGGCCTCTACTCATCAACACCTTTGATTTTCTGACCGCAGCCTAGGAGCTGCAAAGCAATCCGAGTGTGTGGGGCTGTAAGGGCATCTGACACGGAGAACAATGTACATTAAGGCAAAGGAAAAAATACAAAAGAAAATGTGTCTTATTCTTAGCAGTTTTTTCTTCTCCCAGCACATGACCATGGTCAGCGATAAAGGCCTCGTGGATAACGAGTGCCAAGATTCATCAATACTGATTGAAGTGGCTTGCTGGGTTTGGGCAAAGAACCACCGGTGTCTCTTCAGTTGCATGATCCAATTCATAACATTCAACCATTGTCCCTTGCAATTAAGGTGTTTAATTTGGGGGAAGTGAATGTGTGCACACAGCAGTATGAGTAATCTGTATAAACAGCCTCCACTGCAATAGGGCTACAGATGGTTATCAGTTATAAGAGTAAGCCCTCGATATATAGATCTGATAGCAAGCACTGCACACAAGGCATGCAAATTCAGTAGAGCTTCTCCTTTCCCAGCAGTTGAATAAGGATAAGCGCGATATTGGTGAGTAAAACCATCTCCTCCCCCCGTCAATACGTAAGGCAGCCAAGGTGCTCACACACCTGCTCTTTTCACTTATAATTTTTCACTCCCTTGTTCACTTTGGCCCCAATCCCCATTTGAAGAGTGAGTGGGTTATTACATTTAAGGAGGGGAGGGAGGCGCCACAGAGCAGCTCTGAATTAATTGTTTCACAAGGCAGGTATCGGTAATTATATCAAAGACAGCAAGCAAGTAGGCAAGCAAGGGAATACTTCTTGTGTGTGCGTGTGTGTGTGTGTGGGGGGGGGCGCGCAATGACCACAAAAGCTGATTAATATCAACAGTGATGTGAATACAGTCACATTACACAACCATTAATACAATTATATCAAAAAAGGCAAACAAAAGTTGATTGTACAGTTGCTTTTCCACATGTACTGTACTTCTTACTGAGAGGAAGACACCATTTTGGACAGGTGAAGGGCTAATCTCTTCAAGCAGCAAAAAAACAATAAAAAATAAAATCATGAAAAGGAAAAAGCGGGTTGTGCGGAAGTAAGTTGCTACAGAGCACAGCTCATTGGGGTGGGAGGGGGGTGCTAGAGTTTCTGTGGGTGACATGTTGGTGACAGTGAACAGAGGTGCAACCAATGAAATCTTAGGAAGTGAGGAGATGGATGGGACAGGGGAACTGCTGCTGCCAACAAAGTGGGAAGGATGCCAGGATGCAAGACAGCCAGGTGGGAACTAAGGCATGAGGATGGAATGCACAAACAAATAAAACAAAGAAGGCAGAAATGGTGGACACAGGGCAGGGGTGAGGAGAGCTTCGCACCCCACCCCCACCCAAAGGCCTCTTTTAGTCTTTCCAGTCTTTCTTGATGTTGAGGTTCCACTCCCAGGAGAGGTGGTCGTGCTCGTCGTCGTCAGTAAACTTGGACTTGATGTTGTAGGTGCCGCGGGCCAGCATGCCTTTGGGGGCCTCCTCCATCGTGGTCAGGAAGTCGTACTCGGTGGGCCGAGGCCCGTAGCTGCCTACCATGTAGTCCGATTTGTCAACTGTAACCAAGGAATAAAAGACATTGTGGTCAGAGTGAGACAGGAGGGATGTTTTTGTACATTATATCCTTATATCTACATGTATTTTCAATAATTGTTGCTTTGCACCTTGTGTTCTGATATCGAATACTGTTGGACTGTTGTCTTGATTTTTTAAATTAGGGTTTCTCTTTATTTTGTTTGAGGTAAGACATTTTTATAAATCCATTGTTTTGTTTTATTAATCTCACCTGCACAGATTACTAAACTTTTGTACAAAATGTGTATGTTTCATCAGTGTGCAAAGAAACTAAACTTATAAACCAGGCAGGTTTAGATGCTTTGCATGACAGAATGGTATAAAAAACTCATTTGCACATGGTCAATTGATACTAACTGCCCAAATTGCACCACTTTTTGGAAAGATCTTTCCTACGTAGGAGACCTAGCTTGAAACAAAGATAATAATTTGATGTGAAATCACAAGTGTTCCAAGTAAGAACTGAGTGTTTGTGCAATATCATCACAAAAATGCCCAGACAAGGCAACAGAGTACAAATTGTTCACTCACTCCTCACTCCTTTCCTGTATGTCTGCTGCACATATTTAAGACCCGAAACAATCTCCTTGTTCACCTGAGGGAACACAAACATTGTTATAGACATTTGCCATGTGCTATTTTTGGGTGAGCACCAGGGTCAGAAATGTATTGGGGCTTGGGGCAAAAATGTTCTTGAAAATCCATCAACTGAACACTGAAAATGCCTCCAACAATGAGGAGTTTAGCATTTCAACAATTGTTTCATTGAGCTGTCAAATATGAATGGGTCAATGTGACATTTTATGATATGGAGAAAAGCAAGCATATCTTAGCATTTGTGAAGCTGTAACCAGCAAATGTTTGACATTTTTACTTGATAGATGACTAATACGATTAATCGATTATCAAAATTAGAATCTATTAACTTTCCGTTGATTGACTTATCAATTAATCAATTAAACATTTCAGCTCTAGTTTTAACCTATACAGGGCAGGTGGGGTTGACTGCACAAGGACAATTCAGACAATGTCTTGGATCAACTCTGAATGATGTACACATTAGAACATTACTGCACCCAATAGCAAGAACAGAATCACTCCTATTGCATGGAAATGTGATTTTATTTTAGATTATTTCAGGTTAATGTGACCTCTCACCTTAAAACTGATCTTTATTTTGTACTCAACTCCCTCCTTCAGGATAAAGGACTGCTTCTTAAAGGCCTCCAGGTCTCCTGTTAACCACAAGAAAAGATCAAATCACATAAGATTATCACTATTCAACTCATTCAGTCTATTACCCTTCACACTCACACTCTATTACCAGTTTCAGTGACTGCAGACAATGCTGTGTGTGTCAGAGTGGTGCTATCATTTGGAGATCACCAAATACAAGAATGATCACATAGCCCAACAGTGTTCTCTACACGTGGACTGGAAAAACATACAAACACGGAGGAGCGTGACACGGAAAGAAACTCCCCGCTAGACTCCAACACCACAAACATCTTCTACCACCTAGAGAAGAACCACGAGATGGAGTATAAAGAGAGCCAAATGATGCAAGCAACATCGTGGAAGGAAAGTGTGGAAAGCAAAACTCAAACCACTAGGGGTGGGAATCGGTAGTGATGTCACGATTCGATTCGATTTCGATTCTTAGGGTCACGATTAGATTTCAGAATCGATTTTCGATTCCAGACGATTATCGATTCGATTTTCAATGACTTATCCACCATTTGACTACAGTAACCCAATACACCCCAAGCGCAAAATGATGGCACCATGATTAAAAAACACTGAGTCAGCTGAATGTACTTTAACTTCTCTTTTATTGTGTAAAGCACTGCTGCTTGCATTTCATTTGTCATGATGTCAGTTTGTCAGTAAAAACTAAATCTAAACCAAATATCCAATGTACTGATACATGCAAGACCAGTTTCATAGACACAGATCTTTGTGTCTTTTTTTTGCTGTGGGTGATATTTTACATTCTTCTCCACAGTGGAAATTGAACCTTGCTCTGGCAGTCTTAGTGCCTTGCTCTAACAATTGAGCTACATTGGATCACATAAAATGAACT
>OMOT01021340.1:0-14382 GCA_900312575.1 Acanthochaenus luetkenii | reverse complement strand
GGGGGGGGGGGAGGGGGGGGGGGGGAGAAGGGGAGAGAGAGAGAGAGAGACAGAGAGAGAGAGAGAGAGAGAGAGAGAGAGAGAGAGATAAAGACAGGAAGAGATGGATGAATGCTGAACCACAAACAAGTGATTAAATGGCCTGCTCTCAGAGAGGAGATGTACAGAACATCTGAGCTACACCCTCAGTGCAATGGCCTGGTCAATATAGTTCCATTTCACATTGAGTAAATCATGTAATTTATAGAGAGCTGATGCAGTCCTCAGACACACACACACACACACACACACACACACACACACACACACACACACACACACACACACACACACACACACACACACACACACACACTCTCTCCATGTCCCTTAGGAAGGGACAGCCAGCTTGCTCTCAGCGCTTTGGCAAAGAGGTCCATTTTTTCATGGCAGCTGCTGCATCCAGAGGCTTGATAGGCTATTAATACCCAGGCTAATTTTACCAATCCATTCGGATTTACTCTCTTCCACTTGTCAATGTGTTGATTAAGAGGCATATGGCCATCAGCAGGGTTTGACTTAATGCGATCAACAAGGGGACAAACGGGGCTGGTAGCACTCTTCCAAAACAGGAAATGTCTCAGTAGCACTTTCTCTTGTCATGGCAAGTGTTGTTGGCTTAATCGGTGTAAAATATGTCAATTTCAGTTATGCTTTAGCTAAATTCAGTGCCATATGCTTTTAGGGAGAGGGAAACAAAGATTTCTGAGTAGGTTCATGGGCTGTTAGTTGTATTATTGGCCTGATAAATTATGGAAAGTGCATGAAGAGCTTTGATGTATCTAAATGTATGTTTCACAGTAGCCCATTATCTGTCCACAACCTCCAATAAAATATTGGGGAATCAAAGTGCCTGTTCATCAATGCCATGTGACATTTTTCAACTTTGCAACTTTACTGCATTGCACCCATGGGCCTGCAGGTGGTGCAACAATACAGGCTGTGATGTGGCGCCTATAGTAACTGGTGTTCGATGAGAATTACGGACAACAAAGAAAATGGCCCTTAACAGAGGCAGTGGGAGCTGAAAAATGAAATGCTGGTCCGTGTAAAACAAAGTGATCAGATTAAAAGGGGGGGTGTGTTGGTGAAATAAAATGTTCAGTGTTAATGGGTTAAAGCATGGGGTGCCTATAGGATGTATAGATATTTTGTGCATTTTCATATTTTATTCAGACCGGACAGTTTAGAATGGGCCAGAGCCCTGTGTCTGCTATCATGTTTTCTTATTCCCACCGCTGCTCAGGTCCTCTGTCTGCCAGCCCACCGGCTCTAGAACGTTCAGCTTCACTAAACTGATCTGCCATGATTTGCCACTGGTTATGCATCAGTGCTGCAGTCTCATCTCACATTCCCCCTACAATACTGCACTGTGGAATAATGAACCCTGTGTGTGTGTGCTTTCTGAACGTGTGTCCATGTTTTCCATGATTGCGGCGTTTGACAACAGAGCCACAGGGAGCTCGGCAAAGCATGCTGCAGTCCAGGTTTAATTTCCTCTGTCAGATGGAGCGATAGGCAGAACAAATGTACTGTAGCAGGGAACCGCCGTTTCCCCGGCCTGCCTCCCCTTGCCTTCCCCATCATCCAGATTCATCTTTGTTTCTCCAGGTGTTCAGAAGTTTGTTGTTACCGCTTGCATTAATTGATGCACTTCATCTTTCAGGAAATTGACGAGGCCTGCAAGCGAATCAAGAGGGAGGTCGACGACCTGGGGCCTGAAGTCGGTGACATCAAAATCATCCCACTGTACTCCACACTGCCCCCGCAGCAGCAGCAAAGGATCTTTGAGCCACCCCCACCCCGTAAACCGAATGGTGCCATTGGAAGGAAGGTATAACTGCCCTGTTGCTATAAAAACACTTTGAGAGAGAGTGATTGAAGTGGGGATTTTGAAGGAGAGGGTAAGTGGGAGAGAGAAATGGAGAGGGGTGATGTAGAAAGGCTAGGTGGGTGGATAAGGAAGAGGGCTGCTTTGTCGCAGAACTGACTCACACAACATATGCTGCTTTTGTCAGCATGTGATTCTCTGCTCTAAATTATAACTAGGGTATTACTCACGCCCTCTGAGCCTAAGGAGAGTACTGCATTCTCAGTCGTTTTTATCTCTCCACTACATTTGCACAGGCCCTTCTCAAACCCTGTGAAAGGTGCACATTACTGAAGCTGACCAAAACAGACATCTCTTGTCTTTCATACAAAGAAGCCTTCCATTACGGTCTATGTCGATCGGTTGGTCCCAAAGAGCATTGGACGAGCCTCTTATTGATACAGACACTGGACAAGTCCAGCTTTTTGTGTGATGCTTTCTGTTCAAATGGGCTCATCACCACAGTGTCACCACCTGTGCTGCTACGCTGCTGGCCAGGGATCTAACAGAATATCATCACTGCCAGTGAATTAGCAACATCTGATTGGGGAAGGTGCTGATGAAGGACTCATCGCTGCCACCTCCCTAATTGAGGCAGATCAGGCTGACATATGAACACAGCGTAATATCATTTAATTATTTGAAATAATGAGGTCCCTTGCAGCCTTTAAAATTCAAGTTGTTCAGCCTGTGTATTTGTATACAGGAGACGGAGAAAGAGAGACAATTTTGACTTGAAATACTAAACACCAATCAGGGATCCAACTCGATGCACATTGATCTCCTATGTGTGTGTGTTTGTTTGAAAGAGGTTCAACACTCTTAGTAGTTTGATTACCCAGAGTCAGAGACGGGGAAGTTCAAACGTCATCCTTAGTTAGCTGTTGACATGAAAGGGGGCCATGGGGACTGATTTGAATATTACTTGGCCCTGGAGATGACACCTTCTAGGTACTCATGGATTTACACACGGCGGTCTAGTGTAATAGGAGAACTGGTAAAACTATCAATTTGCTATTTTCCTTAGACGGTGTGCTGCTCAAACAGCAGTGGAGGCAGTGCTGCATACTCCTGGCGAGCATCTGTAACAGTCTTTCAGTAGCTGTTTCATTCTTCACACTGCTTTTCCACAGTTAAAATGGGCAATAGACTGACTCCAGACCACACCATGACTGTAAGCCCAGTTCCTAGTTTTAGCTTCAGAATAGCATGGTTGATAAAATGTTTATATCTTTTTACTCAAGATCTTTTTGCTTGCCGAATTGGCATCTGAAGTTGGCGGGCTTAAAGTGAATGTGCTCCTCCTCCATGACCGACTGAGCTAGAAGTCTGCTGAAATATGCAGCGACATCATCCAGGCCAGCCAACGAAAAAGAATGTCCGCCATGACTGCTGCCACGCATGCTAACGACTGCATTAAGCACCCCTCAATTAACACAACATGCTAGCTCGTCATCTCTCCATTTCTCCAGGAAAGCCACTGGTCTCCCATTTAATTTAGAGCCAAAGCCGCAATTCACTGTAATTACTAACAAAGACTATAATCCCACTTTAGCTTTACAGCACATCATAAATTGTCTCTTAACAAATTGGCTGTGTTTAGTTCTAGGTTTGTTTTCCAGTATTGTCAAGTTTAGATAGTCCCTTCTAATATCAATTTCAATGAGCTATTAACGTGGATGCGTCCAGACTGCTCAATGCGCGTTCTCCATTTTACCAATCAGGGGAAGACTTTATTTGTCAACAAGGCTGTCTTTCCCAGCAGGGCAAGTGAAAGATGGCCTGTGTTAGCCATAATACTTGCCCCCCTGCAGGTTAATAACCCAGAAATAACGTGCAGAGATTATGCTCTAATGATATTACTGATGAAGAAGCCTGGATTTCCCAGTACAGCAACAGACTGGAAGGAGCCAGCCTGTGCCCGGTGTAATGGCCCTAGCCTGCATAAGCCTTCAGAATCGATGCAGTCAATGAGGCTGTCCCATATGATCATGAAATGTGAGAGGGCTGCCATGCGTGGTGTCCACTGGGGCATTGACCGACTCCTGACACACAGGACAGTGGCGACCTCACCTAGCCCCCTTTCGAACGGAACTTGGAAGTGTTCTTTGCCTTCATTCCTCCTGGGGAAGTTGTCTGTTATGAGACATAACCTGACCGCCTGGCCTGTTTTCTTTGGCCAGCCACTTTGATTCCAGACTGTGACAGTGTGGCTCATTGACTTCACAAATATGTGATTCCTCCACACCTATGGGCCACTGAGTGTAGCTAATAGCTTTGAGCCAAGCAATTGGTTTGGTTAACCCTTGCCATTGACCTGGCTGTTATTTATAGATGGGTTATATTATTTTCAGATGTCTTTCAATGCTCATGTCAGTCAGATCTGGATTGCCATCAAGAAGAACATTAGTGACAACCATTTGCTAGATTCTGCTGTCTGATCAGATTCATATGGGCTCTTTTTGCCATCTCTTCATCTCTCTGCATGAATACAAAGAGGAATGTTTCTTTTGACGAGGTCAAGGGCTGAATGAGGGGAAAAGGCCCTCCCTGGCATTAATAACTAAACAGTCAGGCATTCTCAGGCTGGAGAGAAATCCTCACTTAAAAGGTGGGATTTAAAAGTCTAAGGCTCACAGCTTCAAGACAGTCAGAGAGGCACACCTACAAAGAAAGTATGTCAAGTTTGCTAAATTGTTTCTGTGGACCTGTATCAGCCTGCTAACCTGTATACAGAGAACTGTTTTGGTTTTGTTTCTTAAAACGTTTCATCATAAAGGCTACCAAGAAAGTGGACGGCTACACAGTCTGTTTATGAACAAATTGCATTGCTCAACATTTTTGCAAGGATCTGTCTTTTTTTTCTTTTCTGTAAGCCCTCCCTGTATGTATTGAGTGCTTTTAATATATATATTTAGTAAAAATTCGAACAGCCTACAACTTCTGCCTTTCTTGGTGGTTATTGTGCAAGTCAAAGATTTCAGAAGGGTTTTTTCCTAACCCCTGCTTGCACATAAAGCTAAGAAATTGGAGTGTCAGTTCTCTGTACAGTGGACTATGACCTGGCTGCCTCAGTTTCAAGTGCTATGGTGCTCAAGCACAACTGAGTCCAAAGGCTTTCTCTGGCCAGTCGGGCTCCACTGGCAGTCAAGGTTTGCTTGAGAGCAGCTGCAAATCTGTCTTCCTCTTCTTCCCTTTCCCTCTGTTTGTGTATACGCTGACAGCGAGAGACCTATAGAGTGATGTGACTCATTAGATTTTCTTTTTGCTCCGATTCAGCGGCCATATCTCATAGACAACCTTGCTATAGGGGGTAATTGTAATGGAAAAAGATCTGGGACTGGGAGATGGTGCAGGTCCATAGCTTCCCCACTTGCCTTGATCTCACAATCCAAACAGCTTTTCATTTCAGTTTTTGCCCTCCACTTTCCTCCTCATGCAGTATTTGTTTGTACACTATTACATTTGAGTGAAAATAAATGTTGATGCCTGCCCTGCTGCTTTGATCAGCTCCCATACCACCCTGACATTTTAGTTGCCCCATCAACCCCTTCCCCTCTCTGTTAAAGCATGTCATAATTTTTCTAAAATGTGCCCGTACCCAGAAATTGATTTTGCCTCCCTTTGAAGCTTACAACACACAGCTTTAACCAGCTCCAGCCAAACTCCATTGACTCTGACTCAATCCCCACCTCTCACACACACACAACACAAACACACAATAATGATAATAATCATAATCCTTCTTCATTCTCATTACAAGCTATGTTTTGAGCACCCTTTCGGTCTGAGGGATTTCAATTTAGTGGGTGCACTCACTACTTAATAACACCTGCACCCTGGGACGCATGAATCATCTGCTTCGTTGGCCCCCTTTTGTTGTAACACGATTCACATTCATATAAAAAAACAAATTACCTGGGTCTTGTCACACTAGCCTTTCCATGGGTTGGATATGCACATGTATGCCCCCACCCTCCCACACCCTCTTCCAAAAAGAGTAGAGGTAATTCATTTGGATCGGATGCTGAGCAGCAATACTGTTCTCTCCACAAGTACGTTGATGTCACTTTCAACTTGGTTACAGCAACTGTTGTGGTACTCCCCTGTTGGGTCGCATTCGACAGCATGTCTATAGTGCACCATAGAGGCATCTCGAGAACTTAATTCACTCAAGTTTTTCAGGTGTAAGCGAGGCTCATAACACCACCCATAGTTTGTCTGACTTTCTCCTTCCAGCTTGTGCTTTCAGCAGCTGAAGGAATTACTGATTGCTTAAATGCTTGATCATGCTTTCCATTTATATTTTGAACAAGTTTAGGTCAGCATTTTAGTAATATTTCACTAGAAGAAAATACCTCAGTTCCTGAAGGGTCCGAATTGGCGAATTCTGGCTGTATATGAATGATTGTATGTTGGAATGGAATTGCTGAGTAACTCAAAACTATAAATACAATCCAGTTAAATTATGTTAATGTATAGTCCAACAGCAGAGCATGAGCTCCTTTCACTCCCTCCCCCCTCCCCAGGTAGATCGTCCCTCCACCCATCCCAGGTAGATTGTCTCTGAACCCTGCTGTTCTCATTTCCACAGGTTGTGGTGTCAACAAACATTGCCGAGACGTCCCTGACCATTGATGGCGTGGTGTTTGTAATTGATCCCGGATTTGCCAAGCAAAAGGTTAGCTTTCACCCCCACCCCTCATCTTCCCCACCACTCTTTATCTGCTCCGATCATCTGCTGCTGTTGCCTGAGAATCCCCAGATAAACACAGCGCTGCGCACCTGACAGCAGCAGAGATGGAAAAGCCAGTTATTTATTCCACTGACATTTCTCCAGCATGGAGCCAAGTCATACACATGGCTCAATCAGAGGTTATATATGTGCCGTAGTGTGCATGCTCACATTTGTTTTCTGTTAGCTACTGTGTATGTGGATGCTGTATATGTTAGTATGTGTTAAATTACTAGTTTTTCTGTTTTTCCCTAGCAATTTCTGAATCAGCATGGTTTGAATATCCCCCCAACCAACTGTTCAGCTCTTTTTTTATTTATGTGAAATGACTGATCAGTCGTGCCTTTTCCCCATCAGGTTTATAACCCGCGCATAAGAGTGGAATCACTTTTGGTGACTGCCATCAGCAAAGCCTCAGCCCAGCAGAGGGCAGGTCGTGCTGGAAGGACACGCCCAGGGAAGTGCTTCCGCCTTTATACAGAGAAAGCTTACAAGACAGAAATGCAGGTTAGTAACAAGGTATTTTGAAAATGACAACTTAGAGATATTCTACAATGTGTAAGCAGGTAATTGATTTTCATATCAATCGATCAGGTGGCATCCTTACAAGATGCCCGAACCACCTCAACTGGCTCCTTTCGACGCAAAGGAGCAGCGGCTCAACTCTGCTGAATTATAATTCTAAGAGCTTCTCCACCACTGTGCGTCAGCCCTCTCTCATAACCTGTGCCAGTGACACAGCCACCTTGTGACAAATGAACCTGTGGAGGCCCAGTCCTCCACTTTAACAGGCTAATTCTTTCATGTCACGTTGAGTGGCAAAGGGAATTTTTTAAACAAGTTAAATAGCCCTTCATATGCCCTAGACTCCTGGTCTTCTGTTCACGTTGACATGAGCGACGCATGAGGAGATAATAAGCACCCTGACTAATTCATTTTGAATTGTTCCTTGGTTTTTCCTTGTACCTGTTACTGGCACAGGACAACACGTACCCAGAGATCCTGAGGTCTAATCTGGGCTCAGTGGTGCTGCAGCTGAAGAAACTGGGCATTGACGACCTTGTACACTTTGACTTCATGGACCCACCAGGTTAGCATGGAACAGTATGCATTTTAGGCCAGGATGCTTCTTAACTTTACATCCCATATAACACAAAGTATGAATCTTTGCATGGCAAAAAGTGAATATTATTCTCTTATGCTAGACCCCAATTGCTGCAGTTGAACTTCATCCCAAGTAAGACACTGTTAATTCAGATAAATACATATTTTATATACAATTACATAGGGATTTTGATAACTCATCCATATCAATAGAAACGCAGTTTAAAATCACTGAAATCTACGTTCAACTGTGGTTGTTTGATGTGCAATATCAAATCTGGGTTGGACATGTCACTTGGGAGCTTGGGAAAAACTAATAAGGAAAGATAAAATGATCTTGGCAAATATCAAAAGCTGCATACTGGGGATTTGAGAGTAACTGCTCTGAAAGAGGACTACACAGTACTGTGTGTTTTGTCGTTTTTCTGAACCACCCACGTTAAAGTTTAGTTTATTGCATTTCAAAGAGGGGAAAGACGATTAAGTTGCGGAGTTGTTGTTTCTGGCCGGTCAGTTGTATGTTTTGGTTCTCTTTGCATTCACTTCCTTGTTCCCTGTACATCTGCACCAGGCTGGAACTATGCCAAAAAAACGGAGGTGCCACCGAGCTATGGCACTCCTCCAGCACAGTGTGTGTTCCTACTTTTTCCTAAGGAAACCACCCCCCTCGTCCTCCTTTCCTTTCCTATCCTTAACCTCACTCTCCCTCCCCTTTTCTCGACATAATATAGTTTTCATCTCACCTCCGAGATTAAACCCATCTCTCCCCATCCGCTCTGGCAAACGCCATTTTGAGAATGAAATTGGTTACATCAGTAGCAGCGCTATCACCTCGGCTATTGCCTTCCCTTTATATTCCTCCAGTGAAACGTGACTGACCCCCACCCCCACATTTCTCACAAAATACAACGGTAAGCCTTAACATACCACTACGGCCTTGTCTGCCAGTGGGATAAAGGAAAGGGTGATGATTACCGGTACCTTATTTATCCACTTGGAGAAACCACTGTCTCCTTCTAACTAGCTCCACAGCACCCTGGACGCTGTAGCTGGTTTGGCGCAAATAATAAAAAAAGCTGGCTGTGAGATTTTGTAGACAATCCCATCACAATATCTAGTTACAGTGGATTAATTTTGATACTGTCAATTTTGGCCCACCCTTTTGAGGGAGTGGACAGTTCAGTTGCTGATGCTGAGATACATTTTAAGGTTTTCTCAGTTGGGACTGTTATCACTTGGACTGTTCACACGCCGGCTTTATTAAGCAGGTCTTAGACACGCATACACAAACGCAAACAAAAATAGTTAATGCTGGGCCCAGTGAATTAGAATGTCGACATCCTAAATGGAGTGATGGATTGGATTCGTGGTCACAATTTAAACCTGTCTCTTGTAAGGTGGTGGTGTTGATTGGGGTACTACTTGGCCAACAACAATCCAGTAGTTTTGTTCCTCTATGGATTCCAAATGGTCTTAAATCAGCTGGATTTAAGTTGAGGTACTGCCCTCTCATTAAGTGTCCCCTTCACGCAGATGATCGGCCACAAATGCCAGTGGCTTTTTCATTTGAGCTTGGCCATAATCTTAATGGGGAACCTTGATTTCCCTCTTACTGTGGAATGCTCAAACACCAGCCTATTTCTCTTGGCTCACCTTGCTCCCCGCTCAGTGAACACAGGAGCGACAATGTGAGCAGCCAGCCAACCAAATGGAAAATCCAAAAGAAATCAGTAGCGATTTACACAAGGACTTGGCTGGGTGGGATTAATTTGCCATGTGACATTTCTAGATAAGTACATTTCAAAGCCAATGTGGTTTAATGTACCTTTAGCCTTTCGTCTCATTGATTTGGCCCTCTGTTAATATATCGGATTCTTGTGTGTTGAGGCGGTCAATAGTTTCTTTCTGATGAGTTGCATTGTGTATAGATTGGATTTCCACACTGGTTCATCATGTTACCAGTACTTGTAAATCTAATTTTCACCTTCGTTCAGCCCTACACAAGCCATTGGTGTGGTAAGTAATGTGGCTGGCACTCACTTTGTATAAAAAGTAGCTTCGATGCCCCTAATCGATATTTGTTCATCTTAAGAAAATGCTTCCCTGCTGTTTGAAATTGAATTTTTTAGGACCACTTAAAAGAAATGAAACTGAACAAGTACCACAGCCAAGGCTTGGAGCTAATTTTCAGTTAACATGCAACTGGTCATTAGGCTTCAGCTCTCGGGAGCCAAAGGTCAATAATTGCTTCTGGAGGAAAAATCTTTTAGCCAACGGTGGGAGCCTTTTGTTTTGAAGCATTAAGTAGAAGGTTCCCCTGTAATTGCATTAGTTTAGAATTTGCGTGAGCGGAGGATGAAAAATTAGCGTCTGCCATGATTACCTCTCCGCCAAGTTGCTGCCTAGCTTAACCAAGCACCACAGGTGCTACACCCCAATTTTTGTTTTTTCCTGTGCTGCCGCTTTTCTTTTTCTTAGAACAATCTGGAACTCCAAGACCGCAAGTCCCAGAGCAATTGATAGAAAACAAATAGGTTTAAAGTCTCCCCCACTACTAACAAAAAATGTATAATACACCGATGGTGGCTTTAAAACTAGCTTTTGTGGTCTAATCTCTCTGATTCTACTTTGCCATCAATGCCCCATCCACCCCATCCCCCCTTCTTCAGCCCCAGAGACACTGATGCGGGCACTGGAGTTGCTGAACTACCTGGCAGCACTCAACGACGATGGTGACCTGACTGAGCTAGGCTCCATGATGGCAGAGTTTCCCCTGGACCCCCAACTGGCCAAAATGGTGATCGCCAGCTGCGAATTCAACTGTTCCAATGAGATCCTCACCATCACTGCCATGCTGTCAGGTAATGCTCAGGGCTGGCCCACTGCGTGGTTCTTGAGCTGCTACTCATTCCATTTGCTGTGCTCATGGACCTCGATAAATAACCGATGAGTTAAAAGAAAACACCCAGAGCATTTTCTATATGACCTTATATGTATTTGCATTCTCTGCCTCCCTCCTGTTTAACTGACATTGGCCCATTCACACAAATTAACTGAACCGCACAGTAAATTAGGTCCACGATTAGGTGTGTTGATATGTTGCCCCATTTATGGTCACAGTAGTATTTTCCCAAGCTGGTCCATTTCACATTTATCACTCATATGAGTGATATTTAACAAGTAATATTTAACATATTTTGGGCCCTCGTCAAAATGTAACTTACAACTGACCTCAGCAATATGAGCAAGTCACACCACTGAAGTTGAATTTAAACTTTGACCAGAGTAAGGTTAACTTACTCAACTTGACAACAACATGGCAAAAGGAGGGTGAAGCCAGTGGTGTCGGCTGATATTTGTGAGGAAGGAAAACAACTGCCTACATGAAATGTATGCATGTAGTCTTAGCGGTACCAATGTGCTGCAGCACTAATTGAACTTTAGGTTTGCCAAAGCAGAATGCTGCTCATTGGGATGAATCTGACTCCTTTGAAGGGGAAAGTGGGCAAATTGACTTAACTAGCTGTTTGGACACAGTATGAACTTAAAAGCTGAGTTAATAGAATAAGCAGCAATAGTATGCCGGAGAATGTTCCCGCCACAGCCTCCAAGAATGAGTCTCAAGCTTTCACCTGTTAAACCCACAAGCATGTTTTGACGTTAAGTGGTTCAGAGCAAGTTCATGGAAGGAAGAGGGTTCTTTGTTGTGCCAGGCAGTGTCTTCTGAGTAAATGCTATGCCACAGTTTTACCTTGCATCAGTACCAGGTCCACAGGATAGGATGCTTGTTTTGATCGTCTGCTCTCGCATGTAACTACTTCATGAAGGAAGAAAGCTAGCCCTTGGTGCCTCCTCTTCCAACATGCACCCGTGGCCATACAGTGTGCTCTGTGAAGTGCTCTGTGCCTCTCTTGAGCTGAGGCCTTGTTCCTCTCTGTGGGAATTGCTTAACTCATCCCTATGGGCGGCTGTGTTGGGGCCCATACCAACCTTGTTTAGTCCCACAGTGCTTCGTCCGTCCCACGGAGGCTAAGAAGGCGGCTGATGAGTCCAAGATGCGCTTTGCCCACATTGATGGAGACCACCTGACACTGCTCAATGTTTACCACGCCTTCAAACAAAGTATGTGCTCCCATGTGTGTGGGCACACACAAATACAGTACACATATATTTCACTGAGTTATAGTCAGAATAGACATAATTATTTCACAGTTTAATGTTGTCTTAATTTGTCCCCAACCTTAACTCTACCCTTGCCTCACACAGACCACGAGTCCACTCAGTGGTGCTATGACAACTTTGTCAACTATCGTTCGCTGATGTCAGCAGACAATGTACGCCAGCAGTTGTCCAGGATCATGGACCGCTTCAACCTGCCGCGGCGGAGCACAGAGTTCAGTAGCAGAGATTACTACATCAACATCCGTCGAGCGCTGGTCACTGGTTTCTTCATGCAGGTCAGTGGGAACTGGGACTGGGCCTCCGTGGAAGTTCTTCACCAGCACTCGCCAAAGCATATTGCCTTTGGCATATACAAGTAGGAAAGTTGAACCTGCTAACTTTTGCTATCTCTGAGTGTAATAGTTGAGCCCATTACTTTCATTTTGTATTTTCTGTTGTTGAAATATCGTCCATCATTGAATTTCCTTTTGTCTTTGAGAAAATATTCTCCGGGTGTAATGTCTTATTATACAGCTCAACTGCTGTTCTGATGCTCATTGAAGTGTTTTTTATTGTTGAGCTTCATCAATTGTACTTCTTAGGTTAATGCTAAAAACATAACTGGGGTGTTCATTATAATGGATAGCCTCCTCTCAAGTGTGTGCAAACGCAGCGGCTTTGATTTAAACACATACGGTAATCAAGAAATCAAGCCAATTTGCTCCTTGTGCAAGGAAATAGATGGCATTTCGCGAGAAGCCATTTTCGGGGGTACCTGAAACAAGCAACCTGACAAGTTCAATTATGACATTAATATTTAAATATTTGTCAACATTAACCTTTATCTGGGAGATAAATTTGCAGCTCGTGTTTCGAGTTTTTGGGTGTTTCAGCTCATATCTTTGTTTGGAAAGGTCCTTATTGAGACTGATTGCCTTGTTTAATCACAACAGCCACCGTCTGCTTAGTAGTATTTCCAAAGTTATGAAAAATCGCTCCTCACTGCTCAGTTAAAAATCTTCTCACGTGCTGCTTTTTGTCATAAAAGCATTAGTAATTTCCTTGGATTTAGTTCGGTCAATTTAGTTTAAAGAATAACACCAGTGTAATATTTTATTCTTATTATTGCGTATGAAAAGTCTAAACTCACCAATGTATTTGCTAGTCAGAAGCTTTTAAAGTAGTTTTTCAACATTTGGGTTTTGCGCATCTCTTTTTCAACACTGGATTGTACACATAGAATAGCTACCTTTTTATATATGCTCTGCTGTGCCTTGGCGCTCAAAATGCTAAACCTAAATAAACCTAATGTGAAAAATGTCTGAACTTAGCTAAAATGAACAACCCTGCATGTGGAGGCTACTCTGAAATTGAAATCATAATTGACAATAAAATGAAGACTAATTAAAATGACAAAATTGCAGTAATCTTAACCTATTGTGGTAAGTAACATCCATTGATGTTATCTCCTAATCCCCACAAACTGCTACAACTCTACCGTCATGCTCATCTTTTGCTGACTCATTTTATTTTACATTAATGGATGGATGGACTTGATCTTCTGGAAAAAATATTTTAGCTGTGTAATCCCTCTTTTAAATCTGGGTGATGTTTAATCGAGCCTGTTGTTGAACTTTGTCTTTTGTCTATGATGGTGCGTTACAAGGTGTCTGTATGTTACTGGTAGTGACAGTTGGCCCTCGTCTCCCACTGTGCTGTGAACAGATCGCCCACCTGGAGCGTACTGGCCACTACCTGACGGTAAAGGACAACCAAGTGGTACAGCTGCACCCCTCCACTGTGCTGGACCACAAGCCTGAGTGGGTGCTCTACAACGAGTTTGTGCTCACCACCAAGAATTACATCCGCACGTGCACCGACATCAAGCCAGAGTGGTAAGTTGCACCTTTCTGCCATTCTCTTTCCCACACTGGAGTCTGTATCCCACCACTACCCTTTGCCCCTCACTGACGCACGCGCTATTATAGTATTGTTTGGTTTTTGGTGTGGGTCTGGTAGTTGTAGTCCTGTTTAGTTAGTTTTTTTAATGAAGATGTATTTCTAGTTTTAGTTATTGTTTTAAGGGCGGGATTTTTTAGTTGGTTTTTTGTTTTGAAGGTATTAATGAGAGAAGCTCAGAACAGGTATTTTGCTTATGTTTGCAAGAGGTATTTTGTAATGCAAACAAATCAGAAATTCAGTAAAAAAGTTATTTACATTAATTTTGTAATTACTGTATTTTCCGCACTATAAGACTCACTTAAAAACCTTTAATTTTCTCAAAAAACGACAGTGCGCCTTATAATCCGGAGCGCCTTATATATGGATTAATTCTGGTTGTGCTTACTGACCTCGAAACGATTGTGTGTGGTACACGGCGCTCTGTCAAAATGTTTTAGTACGATTTTCTGGGGTCTGATGAGCGTCGGCATCGGGCGCCTTATCCCGGCGTTCGGTTCATCCCGCAGCCCAG
>OMOT01021331.1:9479-21031 GCA_900312575.1 Acanthochaenus luetkenii | reverse complement strand
CGGTAGAGAGAGAGAGAGAGAGAGAGAGAGAGAGACTATGCACAACTGTAGCCTTGATACTTGAGCTGCATACTTATATAACATGTTATTTATCATCAGTTTACTTTAGCTAAGTACTGCTGCATGGTGTATGTGCACAGTGGACCGCTCTGCCAAGTGTGGACATTCTCTAAGTGGCTGGACACTCGTTCCCAGACACTTATTAATGTTGGCTAGGAGCCAGTGAGACATTCTGATGATTACACTTGAACTCCAATTTAACCCTGACCAGGACCTACCAGTATGACCATGGATCTTGAGTGTGTCAAACACTTCATGGGATGACTTCAATTTCATGCCCTGGAGCGGAGTATTGCTGATTAAATGCTGTGTTGTTGGATACAGCAGTCAATTAACAGACCTCGATGAGATATAGTCATACTAAAGTCATAATCATACCATTTCAAATGCCCCGTGGAATACCTTTATAATAAAAGAAACAAGTGATTTACGGACAGTTATGTGTTTTCTTTGTGTGTGTGTGTGTGTGTTTCTGTTCTGGTGCTTCTGTGCATGTACGGTACGTGTCTGCGTGTGTTTGTGTGTGTATGTATATATGTGTAGGCATAAGTATAAATAATATTCTGTTTGTTCCCAAAAATCAGCTCCCCACACATTACACCATGGTATTCCTGTGGTTTGCGTGCATGTGGAGGTTGTGTGGTAAATTCCAGCGTGTTTGCGATTGCTTTTTTATTTTATTAGTATTTCTTTGACATTTCACCTTTATTCGACCGGGTTAGTCCCATTGAGATCCGGAGATCTCATTTGCAACGGAGTCAGTGCAGATCCAAGTCAGGAAGGAAGGAGGAGGAGAGAGGGGAGGGGAGGGAGAGAGAGACAGCTTACTCGAAGCAGTGACATCTCCGAATAGAGTCATCTTCTATGGACTTAACTAGGGCTTTCAAATCGTGGCACCAGGCTATTTAATTTCAGGTCTTTCTGGAGGCCATTCCAAGTAGTCGGCGCAGAGATCTTAAAGGCTTTATTGCCCAACTCTGACCTCACTCTTGGGACCTCCAGCAAGATGGAGTCTTGGGGTCGCAAGTAATGCTTCCATCATGGGTCACCGACATTCTCTGTTGGTTGGTTAGAATGACTTTGTAGAATCCAGATTAGGCAAGAGACACTAAACATCAGAATTAGGCCAAGATGGAGTCATTCTTCTATCTGTGGAATAATATATAAAATCACATTATAAAGGAATTAATGTGCAAGTTTGCATCCCCAGTGTGATGGGATCATCTTGGACCTCAGCAACACCTCCTTGGAGGGCATTGCCGTGCTCAACATTCCCAGCATGCACGGTGGCTCCAACCTGTGGGGCGAGACGAAGAAGAGAAGGAACTACAACCGTATGAGCAAGAAGGTTCCTGACAGGATGCCTGCTAGCACTGTCACTGACGCTAAGGAGCTCAAGTTTTGTGTGCAGGGTGAGTCAAAGGAGGGAATGACACACACACACACACACACACACACACACACAGGTCAAAGTGGTGTCGAAATGCTACACTGGGACTAAATCCTGGCCTCCTTAATTTTCCTCTTATACTAAATGGATAATGATTTCCTTCGCTGGTCTCCACATACAGTGGTCTGGATGTAGCTCGCTGGGGTGTCAAAAGAGCTATTGTATGTTGTGGACGCTTGTGCGGCCAAAGCTAAGTTGTGTGCCAAACATGAGGTCATTCATATAGTTCAACAGAAGACTTGTATCCCCCTTGCCTCGCTGGACCAGTATTGCCATACAGAACATATGAGAGTGCACTAAGTTTAAGTGTTTACTTCCAAGGGAGGCAGTGAAGGAAGACAAGGGACGGATTTCATATTAATCCTCTCAGTATCTCTGCATCCCCACTGGGCTCTGATGATGAGCATCCTCCTTGGGGATGAGCTGTGCTGGCAGAACCGGCGCATCTTTGATTTTGTGCATTCACATAACAAAGCAACCCCCCGCTGCTGAGAGGGGGGAGGCGTGGAGCCAACAGAGCCATCCCCTAACAATTGTAGTTGTCAAAATCACCGCGTTAGGATTTGTGACGTAATTGTGATGTAGCAAATGCCGAAACCCAGACTTAGGAAAACAAAAATACCCGAGACGAGTTGGTATTTCCAATCGGATCCGCTGACACTCCTATGTTAGAACCACGAAATTAGATGTATGTTGTTTATGTCTTACTTTAAATTGAATGTATTTTTTCTGACGTTTGTCTTTGTGATTATATCCTAGAAAGGTTTGTCTGTGCTTCTGATGGATTGATAATCCTGCTTGTAATGCATCACAGTGCACCTCAAGTGAACCAACTTTACCTATCCATTTTTTTCAAACAAACAGGGCACAAGACTCACTGAGATGTGTAGTTCATGGATTATTATTGGCCTTGCAAAGTCTTTTGTTCACAGAAAATTGCTTTTTTCCCTGCAATACAAGTTCTTAACAGGTTAGGTAAGGAGCACGTACCCATGACGTCACGTACCTATTCTGGGTTCTTATCCGGCCTGGGATCTTTGTCGGATGTCATACACCTCTTTCTTTCATCTTTCTTGTTGCACTCTATTGCAACTATCAAATACAGCAAAATGCCACCAAAAAAAGTATTAAAAACATTCTTATAATTAATCTAATAATTCAACCAACACCACGGAGGTTTTGAGGAATGTTTCAAAGGAACCAAAAAGTGAAAATAATTTACTTCAAAGACCTCCACCATGCAAACTTTTCCAAAGTTAAGCCCAACTATGATCACCAAGGTATCCGTTATTCATACCGCTTCTCTCACACTCTCACACTCTCATTCATCCTCCTTTTTCTTTTTCTCTTTCAATTCACTCTTTCTCTACTATTCTGCTGACTGAACTACACCTTGTTTTCCAGGGCTAAACTGAACCAGAGAGTGGAGGAGAGAAAGAGAACAAGAGGAGAGAGAAAGAGTGCGAGTGATAGAAACTGAGAAAGGAGTGAGGAGATGAGAGGCGTGGCTACTAACGGAAACTGTGTGACTCATATGAGTCATCTTTAAATGCCCTCCAGGCAGCTGCTTTTCTAGGTTGGGTTAGTGTGCTTATGCATGTGCATGCGTTTGCCTTTGTAGGCTCATATCTTCGTGCATAAACTCATATTGTGCACACATGTGCTGCGTTTGTAAGTGAGGCACTGCTGCCCTTGACACTGTATATTCCAGTCACATCACCATGTGGTCACCTTTGAAGCCTCTCACCTGAGCAGTTGACCGCCTACGTCTCCTTCCCCGTCCTGTCCTGGCACCACGACCCACTCCCGTAGCTCAGTCCAAAGGTTCTGTCTCCACAGGACATTCAGTCCATATGCCCCAAGTATTTATAGCCAGAGAATGCAGAGATTTCTGCACGCTGCACTGTGCACACATGAAAGCACAGTTTGTATTACTCATTCCCTAACCTTAACCCTTGTCACTACATGCCTAACCGTAATCCTTAGCCTAACGTAAACCTAATGTGAATTCTAATCTTAATCCTAAATCCAAGACGCATAAACACGAGCAACTTTATTGATCCCTCGAAGGGCAATTCATTTGTAGTTCACCAGAACACAAACACACCAACAACGCTCAATATATTATGTGTCAAGAAACACACAGGTTAAAAACAAACAGAGGTCGGTGAAGGTAATAAATAATAGGACTGTAATAAAGTACAATAATAAAAACAATTGTTACATGATATCATGTACAATGCTTAAAAGAGAAGAAAAGAAAAGTCATGTAAAATGACAACTGTCCGAGTTCAACAGCCTGATAGCAGAAGGAATAACGGCGGTCTGAAGGCATCACCGTGATGCACACGGAAACACACACACACATTAACAATCATATACATGCAGTGTTGTGCATGGACGCGCTAAAAGAGCGGCGTTCATTGAACGCGCTCATATTTCTGGTGAACGGTGAACTGAAAGTATCCTTTTGCAACTAAGCTTACTGCTTACGGCACCTGAGGATTTACGGCAACCGGGATGCCAGCATGCCTAGTGAAACCACCTGTAATTCAAACAACGCAGCTACCAGTCCTGCTGAAGCCAGTTCATATGGATATTTTAAAGACTTTTATGAACAAATTAGTACAGATTCCAACGGGGAAAGAACTTAGGTTTTTATGTGAATTGTGTCGCCGGGTCTGAAGAAACAGAACATCAGCCACATCGGGAACGAGTTTGAAACGTCTTTCAGCTAGCGACTCTAATGAAGCCAGTGATGGAGCCACCAGCTCGCTTGGAAGCATATTAATCTATTATGTTTTTGATCTACTGCATAATTTGGTTCATGCAGTCTAAATAAAATGTCCACTGCATCTACAGTAAACCTTTACTGCACCTCTTTTTTTTTCCACTTTCTGCATAATATGGCACATTGTTTAAGTGGTAAAACATACATTGTGTTTTCTTGGCTTTTAAAAGTAATCTTGATTCTATAGTATATACAGTAATTCATTTAGTTTGGGAAGTGGGCAGTGGCAATGATGTTGGGGGCTGGATGGTAGGAGGAGGTTCTACTGAAAAAGTATAGAATTTAAAAAACAAGAAATCGACGTGAATTAGTTCATTTTTGGGACTGTGAACTTAGTTCAAAATTCACAATTGTGAACTATGAACAGGAACTAGTTCATTTTAATCTGTGTGAACTGAACTTTGAGCTAGTGTGAACTTGCACAACACTGTATACTTCCACATGCAAACAGTTATGGCGCTCGTGGAAGTGGTAGAGCTTCCATTCTGCAACAATCAGTTAACAGCTCCAATCCCTTTTCTGGCTTGTCTGTTGTCTTTCAGGCATCAGAGGGATCAATATTGTCAAATGTCAAACACTGTTTGTTTGCTTCAGGCAAATTGATTAGCAATGCTTTTAAGCTGTCAAGCCTTACCTTTTAAGGATCTGCTAGGCTGGCTGTTTGCTCCAGAACACACAGTTTTGTGTGTGTTTGCATTATGTGTGTGTGTGTGTGCATTCGAGTGTGAGTGTGTATGTCTTCTGCTAGCTATCGTGCATATTTGAGTAAACATGCAAATATGTGTGTGTCTGCGCGTGCACACACATGTGCATGTTAGAATGTCTATGATGGAATCTTTGTGCTCCAGAGTTGTCCCATAGGATTTAACCTTCAATCAATTAGCTACTCCTCCTAATTTGGAAACAGAACTCAGAGAAGGGGGCTCTAGTTTCTCTCTCAAACCGTGTGTGTGCATGCATGTGTGTGTGCAGGTGTGTATCTTTGTGTGTGTTTGTGAGAGAGAGAGAGTGTGTGTGTGTGTGTGTGTGTGTACGCACGCAAAGGCCAGCATGTAATGTCCACACTACCTCTGCATTTAAGTGCCTGTGTATCTGCGCGCTTCAGTGTGTGTGTGTTGGTGTGTGTACATGCTTGCAGGCGTCTGTTTGTGTGTATGCGTGCCTGCATGCACAGCTTACAACTAATTGTCTATGGCAGTTGTTTGCTCTGCCTCAATAAGATCATGCTTTTAAAGCTGTTTGCTGCAGATAATGCAATCAGCCATGTTACCCAGAGTCAGTGAAAGGAGCCCTTGGCAGTTGTGACCTCAGTTTCTGACCTGGTTTCTGTACTACATGGGACAAAAATGACAGCTGAGACAGACACACAGAGAAGTGGTCTGATAGCAAAGTCTCACTGGAATATAATCACTTGCGGTGTCTAAGTGTCGGCACCGCATCTTATTCCCAGCTCTTATAAACAACATTCCTCTAACAGGAAAGAAGTCCTGCTAAACTATTGTGAACGTTTACAGATCAAGCTTTAGGTTTTCAAGTGTGGCGAGGTGAGGAAAAGATGTAAAACGGTGTGTGTGTGTGTGTGGGTGTGTGTGTAGATGAACTGGAGCCTAAAGTCCATTCCTGTCAATTGGGTGAAGATGGATAACAGTCAGAGGGGCAGAGGAAAACACACTCAGGGCTAGAGGTGCTGACAGGAACAGGATAGACGTACGTAGGCCCCGGTGTCGGCCCAGCCCTGCTCCTCCTCAACGTTTATCTCTGCTCCATCTCTCCCCTCCCCAGTTCATTTCCTCTTTGCTCCTGGATCAAATTCCTCAACATCCTGCTGGGGATTGAACTGGAGAGGATGAGTGTAAATACATAGCATGTACCACACTATCCCAAGTGGCGAGGGGTGCGACGCTCTACAGAAAAAAAAAGTGGGAACAAGTGAAAATCTACCGGGAATTGTGTGTATATAGAGGTGTGCTGTTTCAGGTATGGCCTGACCAGGTTCCCCGTGCCTCTCTCCTTCATGAGGCTTCCTCCTCTGCTTGTCCCAAGCTCCCTCCCCCCTCACCTCTTACACCCCATCACACCCCCAAGCTCTCTCCTCGCCTCGCCTCATCTTCTCTCCCTCCCCTCTCCCTCTCCTCCCCCTCAACAGTCTAGCTGTGTCACACCGTGATGGAGGAGAGGGCTATTTCAGGCTTTTTGCATCGAGAGACCGCTTATTGTTTTCCTCTCACACAACAGAAAAAGCAGATTCTATAATTACTTTGATTTCCCACCGACCTGCGTGGCTAGTTATGACAGAAATAGCTCCTGTATGAAGCTGCCTTGTCGCTCTCAGTGGATGGTGGGAGAGTGGATGACCTCCTAGTAATTCATTTACTCAAAGTGAATGAACGCTTTCAAACGGGATGGGAATAGAAAAGACGATATAAGACATTTGTTGAAGTGTCTGTCAAAACTGAGAAGGACTAAAATGTGTTCTTTCCCATGGCCGTCATTCTCCCATCTGGAAAATTCCCATGAACTTTTATTGCCGGGCAAATCTGTCCGAGTAGCGTAAGAATATAGTTTAGAAACATTGTACCATCTGGATGCTTACAGGCAATGTGAGAGTTTAGGGTAGAGACATGGTGTATTTTTGTACTGTGTCATAGTAACATAGTGTACTTTGTCAAAAGGCCAAGTGAGTGGCGCTCGCCCCCGTACCTTTACCTCCGTTTGGTGCTGGTGGGGTGAGGTCCAGTTCCTCTTGACCATCTGCCATGACTAGGACCACCCTGAGACAATGACAGGCTGGTCTGGGAGGGAGGGCAAGTGGGCGGAGGGAGGAAATACAAATATGCTTGTTTATCATTATAGGCCAATACCCCAAGCTGGCGCACAATAAAATGTATAACTATTCCTCAGGGGAATTTAAGATTGGGGTGGTATACAGTATATTTTCATGATTCTCTTTCTGGGTTTATTTTTTTATATTGATATTTTTACGTAGTTTTATCACCTCTGAAAATGTTTTTGATTCTCGTCAGAAAAAAGAGACGTGTTAAGCAATTGAGAGATTTGCTGGAATGATGGATTTAGTATGATCCTCAAGAGTCAACCTATGAAGTCCTACGCTAATAATTAATTCATTTTCAAAGAATTTGAGCTTTGCCTGAAGGTTAATAAAGCAACTCTTAACTGTAGTAAACAACTAATTATTAACTATGTTAATAACACTGTTTTTCTCAGACACTGTCTGCATGTGTGTGCGTGTATGTGTGTGTCTGTGTGTGCTTGCATGACATTGTGTGTATATAGTACACAGCACATTAGCTACTATGTAGTGCACTCGAGTGTGTGTGTGTGCCTGCTCAGCAGATAAAAGAGTGTGCAGCACAGCAGTAACGACTCTAGCTGCACGCTGCTTGGCAAAGCAACGCCATCCCATCCCAGAATGCACTGTGGCTGGGTTATGTAAGAGGCTGTTCTATTCTATTCTTAGCGCTACCTCACTGAGACGTAAGAGCGCTGGTTGCCTGAGAGTCAAAAGCACAGAGATCTGATGAGGCGGGAAATATCAGTGAGGTGAGAATCAGCATGGTGGGCTACTCTGCCATCAGGCTCTCACACTGGGACACGGGCAGAACGGCATGCCCATGTTTGGCATGAGGAGGAAGTAGAGGTGTATGAGCGGGTGTGCGAGGGAGAGGGATTTATAGATAAATTAGTGCAACAGGAAAAGGCCATCTGAACAATACTGTTGCAAAATCCTAAAAAATGATGTGTTAACACAAAAGCAAAATACAAATGTTTCATTCTACTGTTACTGGATTTCATAGACTTAAAAGCTCCCCAGGGTTTTTAGCCATCCTTACATCCAGCCTTTCTTTTAATTCCCATCTGTCATGTGCATCCATTGTGCCATTAGTCCCCCTTCCTAATCTCCAAATGTCCAGTTTGTTCTTAATGGATGCCCAATCCTATTATTATTTCTTGGAAAGAGAGATGCGGATTAGGAATATGTGCCGTTGCGGCTGTGCAGTAGCATGCAGTCTACAGGCGCAAGAGAGGGATGGAGCAGAGATGGGAGTGACGGGCAACTCAAAGTCGCAAAACTGATCCACCGCATCTAAGGTACTCTGGGGCAAATCGGACACAAACAAACAAGAGGAATGTTTAGGGAGGAGAGAAATATCCTTATTCACTGTGTGTGTGTGTGTGTGTGTGTGTCTGTGTAACTAGGGTGACACCCTCTCTCTGCATTTCCTCCCTTGCTGATGAGAGGACATCTGGTTAATGAAAGTTGGACGGGGGAAGGGGTCAACGTCGGTGGTGTTTGCCCCCCTGGGAAGGGTATTGCAACCCTAACAAATCACAAAACAAGACAAATTGTTCTCGCCACCTTGTCAAACTCATACTTTGTGTTGCATTGTCAGAAATATACATTTACATGTTGACATCATGAACAATATGTACATTATTTATGCAATAGGCTACATACGGTACAGTAGTGCAAAGTATAAACTACTGTGCATTCTCTTTGCAAAGCTCCACATAATGTTTTAAGCTAGCGCTATACATTGTACAGTAATGTTTAATTCAGTATGTCATAGTTTACTGGGATAGTCAATGTATTTGATTGCTTACTCTCATGAGGACTTATGTACTAATGCATGTGCCCGAAGCTTACACATCATATGTGACAACTGACTGGAATGTTGCTCAGCTGAACATGTATACGAGAGAGAAGACCTTATTTCCTGATCCTGTATCCTAAAGGATGAAGTGCTGTTGAACTACTAGGTACACTATCGGTAGGCTACAACATCAGTGAATGTATCGTGAAACTCTTATAATGTGTAATAATCCTCACATGCGAATGTGAGAAACGACCACGCAGACAGGAAAGCCTTGCCATGAGCCCCGTGTTGCAGGCCCTTGTAAAAGACGCAACCGTTTCCTGTTTGTAGTTTGAAACAAAGCCAATAGCGAGGTCAGGCAATGTTGGGAAATTATTAACATTGTTTACACTGCAACAGACAGGCCTGCAGCCTATAGCTCCAGTCAAAACAGGTGCCAGACCTACCTTGTCTGGGCTTGGCAGAGCTATGGCAACGAGACCCTCGGGGAATGGTTCGACCGGTTCCCTGGGTGCATCTCCTCCTGTCTTTGTTTTCTCCTGCACTGATGCGAGCTCTGGTATGGTAGAATCAGCCATTAGGTCTACGAGGTCTTCGTGTTTCTTTTACCCTTGTGGAACATGCAGATTGAGAGAGATAGAGGAGGTCAATTACAAGAAAGCTGATTCACAATTTGGGAGTCACACATCCGGTGTGCTATTTATTTAAGGAATGGAAGGGTTAATTCATCATCTGATCTGTCTGGATGGAGGGAAACCTTGAGAGGAGCCATTCAATCCTTCTTTGGCAAGTAGGATACAGCCACACAGCTCTGTGATTCTTTATCCAAGGCAGACAAACAGGCATTCAGGGGAGACCCGGGCCTTTTTGTGTGCATGAAATAGGGCTGGGATATGTTTGGGTGTTCAGCTGGAACTAGCCTGCCTGCCTGCCTGTCTGTGTTCATCAACTCTCAGAGCCCCACACTAACCTGCATGATTAGCCCTGGAATATGGCTCCAACGTGTAACCATAGGACCCGGTGATTAAAAACCACTGTTGAGCTACACTGAATGTGTTGCTGTCGCCGTGTTTGGACAGGATGTGATCTGTACAGGACCACAGTGCAGTAGTATGAAAGGGTCGCCACCATTATCGCACTGGCAGTGAAGAGGATGCATCTCTCAGAGGTCTCACTAATTCGCTCAATAAATCACTGGTCATTTGTAAAAGTTGTTGAAGTCATCGGGGCCATAAGAACACATCTATCATTTCTCAGTCATCTATGTTGTGTCGAAACTGATATGTCAAGTGACCTTTAAGATGTCGAGAAATATTGATCTACTCAATTTAGCAAGCAGAGAGAGAACAAAAAGGACAATTCGTAGAGTCGAAGGTAGCAAGGATGCCTTTTCTGCAGGACGATTCGACGGTCTCTCACAATTACTGTGAGCGATCCTGTCCTCTGCCCTGTGTTGTGTATTCGGGAGAGACGGAGAAAGAAGGCGAATGAAGGGGAGAGAGAGAGAGCGTGCATGTGTGCTGGCTCGTGCAAGCGTGTTTTCATATAAACTGGTGTGCGTGCAGTCATATGCGCCAAGGAATGTGTTTGTGCCAGTTGTGGAGGTCATAGTTAAGGGAATACACAAAGCACCACAGTCGGTCCAGTCTGCACCTCATCTGGGGCGCTGCTCTGACCCACGTGCAACTCTGCACTGTTGACAAGAGCACCTATGAATGAAACCATAACTACTCTCTCTCTCTCTCTCTCTCTCGCTCTCTCTCTCCCCCCCTCTCTCTCTCCATCCAGACAAGAGTGACCAGCTGTTGGAGGTGGTTGGTCTGGAGGGGGCCATAGAGATGGGACAGATCTACACAGGACTGAAGAGTGCGGGCCGCCGACTGGCCCAGTGTGCCAGTGTCACCATCAGGTCAGGACCTCTGGACTCTCAGCTGTGCCCTCCATCTTCTCCCACTTCCATCCATCTTCTCTATCACAATGTATTGTGCCTTTGACACCTAAACCCCGGCAGTATCCAAGGGCTATCATGCCTGCACCTAATAAGGTATTTCAACTGCAAACTAAGTAGCCTTTGGATCCAGGGATCACAGGATGACAAAGGATCTGTCTGAAATGGTCCAAGGGCACCATGGACACTTTTTGGTTCGGACACCATTTTTGTCCAAAGACAGAGGTTTTAGTTCCGATGTTTTTGTTGCTCTTGCGAGGTTCGGCCCATTTAACGGCCACAGTGAGCCAGTTACTGTACCGGTTTAAAGAGGCAACATTTACAAGTTGTTCTCTCACCTGTTCAGCAAACTGCCCTTCATATTTTCCTAGACCAGAATTAAAAGAGCATTCATCATAGTCATTCTCCCATGCCGTGTTTCCCTAGCTGGAGAGACACGCATGAAAGGCTTAAACTAACTCTGTGTGTGTGTTTGTGTGTGTTTGTGTGTGTGCATGCGTGTGTGCGTGCGTGTGAGTGTGTGTACAGTGGGTCTGTGAGTTTAAAGAGTGGGGGCCTGTCTGGGAATGGGTCTCATGGGAACAAAGGGTGCAGTGTTTGACCCTGCCCTGGGACAGTGTGAACAGGCCTCCCGTGCCTCGGAGGTGCGTGTGATCTGACCCCACCCCCACTCCCCCTCTCTCTTAA
>OMOT01021317.1:14047-29512 GCA_900312575.1 Acanthochaenus luetkenii | reverse complement strand
CCCCCCCCCCCCACACACACACACACACACACACACACACACACACACTTTAATTTAATTGACATGTTGCTGCCTTGTGTTGTTTGTTTTCTCCTTAGTGAAGATTTCTCACCATCAACTGCAGACTACTACTCGGTGAGTATAGTGGATGTGGGCCTGAGCCTTGCAGTAGCCTATGTGTTCACGCCAGGAGGGGAGGAAACGCGCTGTAGATGTTTTCTATACTTCTCACCTTAAACAAAAGCCTCTATATGCTGCATGCTGTGTCAATTAACTTTGGACTTTTGAACAACCCATTTCTAAGCCAACCCCGTGAGCTGAATAACAGAACACCGGGTGCCAGTTGTGTGTAGAGCCTATACAGATTTATTTTAAGATACTAGTCGTTCATTTTCATACGAGGGTCAATTGATAATAATAATATCAATAATAATAATAACAACACCTTTTCATATTACGAATCCCGTAATGATAAGGAAAACAACAGATCTCACTTCATAGCCCAGCAAGTCCCATCGGCTTTAAATGTCAAGTCGCCATGGTGTTCTTTGTCTGAGCCGCTCTGAGATCAGATCTGGAGACCGTCGTCGGGAATGGTGCGTCTGCCATCTGCAGGACAGCGGAGGAACGACACACACAGCGCCGCTGCTGCTGGTGGAGATTCCTCCTGCTACATGGTAACCGGTGCTGTGTGGTGGAGGGTACAGTGCACCTGGTACAGTGCACCTGGTACAGTGCACCTGGTACAGTGCACCTGGTACAGTGCACCTGGTACAGTGCACCTGGTACAGTGCACCTGGTACAGTGCACCTGGTACAGTGCACCTGGTACACGCCATAGAGACGCTCCTCTGAGGAGAGGGACTCCGTGTCCATCAATCAGACAGCAGCAGAGCCGACCCTCCCATAGGCAGAGCAGGCGCTGCCTCCGCCAATCAGAACAATCGGCTTAAAACATTGCGGAAGGAGGAGATGAGAACCTATGGGCGCACTGGTGTAGGAAACAGACCTGATGGGATGGAGCAGACCGCACAGTCGGTATAGCCACAAACAAAGTTGCATAGATCCAGTGAAGAGGCGTCACTCTCGCTCACAATATAAATGTATTTACTTGTTAGAATTAATTCCATTGTCGTTTTGTCCCATGAAGGTCTTCATCAGAATGTAAACCAACAACCATCATGTTCTTTACAATCTGACGGAGGCCATTGACACGTCAATGGACTGATTTGAACAAGGAGGTTAAATGTGTTTCTACATCGAGCAGAGTGGCGCCTCTTCACTGCATCTGATGTGGCAGCCCAGTCAGCCAATCACAGGGCCCGTCAAACTGTCAATCATCATGAAGCGATTCACGGCGAGACGACTGGGACTTGGACTTGAGCGCCGACCGGTCTGGAGTCACGTGACTTGAGCCTTGACACGGACTCGCAGTACGACGACAGTGACAGTCAAGTCCTCTGAGCAGCGCCATCAACTGGTACTTTTTACTGTCCCGTGTCATATCGATATCAGCTGCTTTGAAACTAGACTTAGTTTATGATCCTGTTTATACATAGTAGTGGTGTGTAGGTGTATGTGTACTTGTACATGTACGTGTACGTTTAGTGACCTTGTTGTACTATATGGTTCATTTTTTATTTGTATATCCTATTGTATCATTATAATATTCTTCCAAAAAATACTATTGGATTAACTATCATTCTTTTTCATAGGAGCATGGATGGTAAATGTAGTCTTTCACCGTAAAATCCACAGGCTCCTGATACTGGCAAGTGGTCAGTAACTGCCCAGTGTTAAACCAGCATGTCTGCAGTCAGTGGGAGCTGTGGGATGATGTTCATCAATCAATCAATCATGTTTTATTTGTATAGCCCTTCTATACAAGCATGTCTCAAAGGGCTTTACATTGCATCACAGTACATCACATCATATACTACACCACACACAAACACATCTATTTGCATGTCTTTGACTGTGGGAGGAAACCGGAGCACCACACAGAAAGGGCCAGGTGAGATTTGAACCCAGGACCTTCTTGCTGCGAGGCGACAGTGCTAACCACTGTTCATGGCCACAGTGGAGAGATGAAGTCCCTTCAAGAACTACTAACATGTTTGTTTTTTCTTATTGATATTATTTCAGCTCATCGTTTCGTCTGACTTCAGTGTGTGACGTCATGCACAAGCCCCGCTGGACTGATCATCTGTTATTCCACAGCCATCTGGGTGTGACCCCGGGCCTGTGTAGACCTTCATGCAGCCGGGTCAGAGCAGCCCAAACCCACATCTTCTCCACTTGATCCATCTGATCTGCCATCGTCAGCCAATGAGACACACACGACTGCATTGGCATATGAATTGGAAGTAACATCACGTCTCATGTATGTGGAGTCTACGCAGCCTCAAGTCAACGCTGAACAAGGTATTAGCCAATATTGTGTGCGGCTCGATCTGAGTGCAGCTTATGCAAAACAGACCCAATCCTCCATGTAGTGCCACATAGTCCAAATATCCAATCTCCAAATCTGGCCAATCCAGCCATTGGCTTTAATGTAGCTAATTAACTTCACGCACCGGAAATTAGAATCTAAATGAACAATTGTGAGATATCATCAGGGGGATACAAAAGCACCCCGCAAAGTTTATGATGAAAATAAGATGACTATCAGACAGGGGAATCGGTGAAGTAAGGAGATGGCTTTTAGATGAGGGGATATCGCCAATTACAATCCACCGCTCACTTGTCGGCAGTAATTAAATGTTTGCTGAGAGGTTGCCGTTTGTGGCTGGTAGATGGGACGCTGCTGCTCCACCGCCCCCACTAACAACTACTTTCCATGCATACATTTCCCGAACATCCATCCTGTTGTGTGACCTGTCGACCAGATACACCTCGAACTGTCCAAGAAGCCACGGAATAATAAAACACTACTGTAGGCTGCATGTACAGCAGGAATGACATGCCTTCCCCAACAGTGAACATACATAATGCATCTGTGCACACACACACACGGACACACAAAACAAAAGAAACACTTCTGCTTCTTTTATTGTTTTTAAAGAATTACATAACGCATTAATCACAGTAAAGACAAACCGGCTTACCCAGCATGTCACAGGTGTGCAAGCTTACAATGAAATGTAAAATTAGACGCAAGATGTCAAACTCGTTCTTCTCTGCTCAGCCTTCCAGGTCAGTTGCACAGGGAGCAGAGCAGGACAGCCTGAAAGAACAGGCGTCTTCAGCCCGTCCGCTTTACAGCGCTGTAGTAACATCTGCCCCGTGGTTTGCATACAGTCAATGCTAAGCTACAGTTGCTATCAATGTCGTGTGTAGGCTACACCTTCACCTCAAGTGTTCTCCTGTGTAGGAATAACCATGTCCAAAATAACGTCATCAGATTTGGTCTGTATACATTTCTAATTAAAGTGGCATCACATAAACATAATTAGTATAGATGCAACCTGCAACCTGATTTTCCAGTGCATGGTTTTTCCCTTCAAATTGATTACACAGACGCTGCAGGGAAGCATCAGGCCTACTGTGTACTGCACATACATACGGCACCTCAGCAAACCAGCTGCATACATTTCATTATAGAGGGATGCAACAAAAGAACATTCAGCAATTGTCATGTTGCCTGCATCATCTTGAATACAGCGTAACAGTTCGGGTCCTTAGCTTCACCACCCAAATCATTATCTCGGCTACACTATGTTTATGTCAGGTGAGTGTGGTTTGCTAAGGCCAGAAGTCAAAACATGTCGAGATGTATCGCTCCGTGTCAAAGTTAGGGACATTTGCTTTGTGCGAAATAAATCATTTGAACTCCCGATATGCAAGGATCACGGACACAAAGAGAAGCGTGGCATCCTCTTACCGTTTCAATTACTGGCCTGTGGCAGACACTAACCCTATTGTACTGTTTATCATGATTGAGAATGTACAGACCATTCAATGACATCATGCAAGAGGAGGCAGAGGGCCAACCAATCACGCTCACCCTGCCATCTTCTCACTAGACAAACCTCACTCACGTGCTACACCAACCACTTTACCATACGCCGCGGGTCAGTAACAAGTCAATAGTGTTGATCATTTGCTCCTTTATCCTACTGTGCGGTCAGGTCACTTAGTTTGAAAAGTAATGGATCATTGAAAGTATAATTAATATGGCACATTTGTGCATAAAAAAAAGAAGCAGAGGATTTAGAGAGAAAAGAGTTTTAGTAATTCTGGATAATTACAGACATGCTTGTACTATAATTGGAAGGATACTATGACACCGGGGTATCACAGCACATCAAATTTGGGAGGAAAAAAACAAAGTAAAGAAATATAAGTGCACATAAACAAGTCCCTTTTTTGAACTTACGAGGAGGTAGAGAGCTAATCCAATAGTTCACTAGTCTGCCCATACTGACATGTATCTCAGTAATAAGATCAAAACTAACCCTAAAATGTCTTTGTTCACTAAGAAAGGCTTGCGTTACTTAAAGATGACTTGACCACAACGAGCATCACAGCAGTTCAATATCCAACCTTTCCCAACATGCCCCATTGTACTACTATGAAAAGGTGTAGAATCTAAGAAACTACAGCAAACCTTGTGACCAGTGCAAATATGATCCAGGACTCTAATGTCAACCAATGTAGGACAGTCACTGTGTGAGATATCGGGCTCATTGGTTTCAACTTTGAGGTAGGATCTAGAACATCAAAGGGGATATTGTTCAAACCCAGTATGCAAGTGCATTAAAGGGACCGAGCCATGACAATCAGTAATGTGGCAATGTCCCATCTTCCTGCGGTGAGGGATGGCTATATTGAGTCGTGGCTGGCCCATTGGAGTGTGGGGGGTGGGGTGGAGAATGCCTACCCTGGGTTAAAAACGCTAATAGAAAACGCAAAAGGAAACTTGCAAAAAACAACTATCTGTACAGAGCGCCCCACCTCAAAGGCACTATTTCCAATATTTCCAAACACACCAACGCTACTCCAACTGTGCACGAGTTGCTCAGTGATGACCCTGTATCTTAACTGCGTCCCCACCTGTGGGCTACTCATCGCTAAGGTGCCTTCCATGTTGAAGCCTTTCCAGCAAGTTTACTATAACATCATCACTTGCCTCAGACATCTTAAATGGGCATGATATGTATTTTCATTCTTAAAAGTAAGATAAGCAAAGCATTGAATAGAATTAAAGAAATAAATACATTTTATTTCATATAAATATGTGGGCCGTTATGTCCAAATTGTCACCGACGGATACGTGTTTGGGAATAAGATGAGGCGAATGACCAACATTTCCACACCCCCGCAAAAAAAAAGCTGCCCCACTGTTTGATGTGCTAATATTATGAGTAGCGTGGTTATTAGGAATTGATCTCAGTGTTTACGAGTCGCCAACTCCCGTCAGTAAATCCCCAGGTTACAATACATTTAAAGAACATTAGATCGCATAATTTAACTTGGAAGCCCTTCCCGCTCACTTGGAAGTCATTCCAGGAGAAGAAAAAAAGATCGCTGATCACATCAAGGAAGCATGGTCCCTTTTCATCAGATTATCTTTTGTGTTGATTGAATGTTTATAATGACAACCGTAGATACAAAATTCCTAATACAGACCCCAAAATCTCAACACTAGTGAAGAGACAGAGATAACCCAAATCAGCTGTAGTTCAAAGTTAACACCTTGCCAATTCTCCTCAAGGCCTTTTTCTGCCATGGCTAAAACCTGGATTTGTCCACATACATACAGTAATCATATATACTTTGTAATCTTTCAACGTCTCTGGCTATGTACAAGCTATACAAATAGAGAGCAGGCTGAGGGCCAGGTTTTGTGAGCTGTGCAGAGGGAGCAGTTGGTTGGGAAGTCTCCCAGTCTCCCGGCTCCTTCCCCCGCAGTCTGCCCATACAGGTGGCTGTTCTGCTTCACTTGCGATCGTCGATGGTCTTAATGAATTCCACCGCCGCGGTGAACTGCATCCACCAATAGCACTCCTCCCCACTCAGCCGGCTGGCGTAGAAATTATTGATGTACTGAATGGTGGACAGCAGGCAGGGCGGGTTTGCCTGGAGGGGAGGAGAAGTGGGGATGGGCTCACATTAGCTGCCGAAAGAACCTCGCGCAATGCCACACAGATTATGACCATAAATATGTAAATATGTAAATATGTTCAATATGTCCACACAGGTTATCAGACAGAAGTCTTTATGGTAACCCACAATCACAATGAAAGTATTTTGGGGAAGGTCATCAAGATGATCAATATTAAAAAGGTACAAAAATGTAGAAAATGAACAATTCATACAGTTCAGTAACGAGTCTACTGTCAACATAATGTGGAAGAATGTCAGTAAGAACCGTGGCAAAGGCTCACCCTTATGAGGACAAAGACAAGCACGGGGACAAAGTCATCCGCTCCGGGGACAGAGTCTTCATTGGCCAGACTCAGGAGGTTCATGATGGTGGAACACATGCGCAGTACACACTGGACTTTGTCTCGTGGCGTCTTGTAGGCATTGATGGTCCTGATCTCAGACTGTGCAGAGGGCCAGGGAGCCTCCTTCAGGTAAACCTGCAACCATAAAACCCACAATACTCAAAACACTGCTAAAGACTTTGTGAAGCTACCTGGACATCTCTTCCTTCTCTACAAATGCTCATAACATGTATCTGATGAACAGATCGATGAATATAACTTATAACACAAGTTGATACCTCTGGGATTTGAAGAGCTTTATGATTGGCCGTCACAACTTTTGTGAGTCGTTGGATATGTTCGTGCAAAAGTCTGCAAAGAGAGAAACAAATTAGTATATGACAACACAACAAAATCTAAACTAATTTGCATATGAATGGGATTATGGAGGTTTTGAGAAAAATTGCAGCCACGATGCAAATATTTATATAGCGGATATTTGAGTTAAATTCTCACAATAATACAACTTTTTATTCCCTTCATTAATTAGATACTGTTACAGTGGTACAAAATTATTTTAACCACACCATGTTGGCACTTCATGACGACCCAGGTATAAAGAAGTGAAGTATGTCATTCAAACTGACTTTGTCTTTGCGCAGCGGCCACAACATTCCCAGCTATTTAGATCTTTACGAAATGCTATAGAGAAAACCGGACCACTGCTTAGTGAGACAGAAGCAGTCTGTGTGGTACTACGGCCACCCCAGCTACTCACTGGTCTCTGAGAATATCCCCATCCTGGTTGGGGTAGAAGGCCAGTTTGAAGATGCGGTTCATAACGCTGCGCTCGATAGCCATCTGGGCATCCTGCAGCTGGTCCTCACTAGCATACTGCCAGATGGCATCACGGGCCATGGCACCGTACAAGTAGCGCAGAAAATCCTCCACTGCTGCCGTCTTGTCATCAGACGCTGTGCACCCCTGGAACGCTGGAAGGGACGCGGAGAAACAACATAGTAAACAGCAGCACAGGACACACACCATAACTTCTAGATGAATTAAAGGTTGCTAAGTGTTAGGGTGAGGTTGGAAGTAACATTGTGTATACTGTACTTGCACCCACATCGCACAGTACTTGGGGAAAGTTGTTGGAAAACTAACAGATTTTTTTTAATGTTCAGATTTTTTTTTTTAAAGAGCCTCAGGTTTTCATTCCAACCAAACACTACCTCAGCTGATTTCACTAATTAGTTCCTCTTTTCTGGTTGAAGGTATGCTAATCAGTAAAAATCAGCAATTGTTTAGCTGGAATGAAACCCTCCATGGCACGACTGGAGACCACTGCCCTACATTATCAGGCATTGTTTTGAAAGGAATGGCGGAATACAACAAACAAAATCAGCAAAAACTGTATTTATTACTGATGTGATACAGGACTATACTGTACATCAGGGCTTGAAATTGCGGACTCGCTAATTGCATATGCTCCCGAAATGTACTCTGTGCAACCTCTAAATATAATTGGGAGAATTTGTGCGAGTGCAAATAATTGTTCTGGTGCAACTTTTTTTTTTTCCCAGTCGAACATCCCTTACTCTGTACATTCACTAGTTAGTACACTATGTGCCATGTGAGAAGTCTCTTTTACTGGGCTTGAACACCATGCATTATATCGGGTGTCGGCAATAAAGTTTGGAACCTTGCATGTAGTTCTGGGGTGTGTGTAGTGAACAATAGTAGTTATTCTAGCATCCTAGGCAGTCTAGATAACTTATTGTTTGCAGAAAAGATTACTCAAACGGAGCGGGAAGACCACATGGGTTTACTTATTGAATGAAGGCGCCATGTAGTTCAGTTTACATTCCCATGTGCGCTCTCTCGTATCTGTTACCATCGTATAAATGGTAACATCGGTAAGTCTAAGAGTAAATCTACACGTTCCTATAAGGGTTCCGAGGAATGGAGGTTCCAGGCTCACCGGACTTCTTTGTGTAGATACTTAAGGGGTACTCCGGGCCATATTTATATGATATCATCGCGCCTGTTTTTGAGCACGTCCATTCATGGCAGGGGTGTTTTGGGTCTATTATGATGTTAACACATATTTAAGTGTCAGGTAGTGGCTGAATTGGAATAATTGTCATTTGTGTGAATATGAAGTATATAATGAACTGTTGAATATTATTGTGACTGCTGTAGCTTGGTTGTGTATGTATAAGTTAAATAATTGGTTATATCATTATGGTCGAGTCTGTGGGGAGTGGTTATCTGGTATAAAGTCTATTTAAACCTGCTCTACCATTCATTGGGAGGTTTTCTCCCTCTTGGGAGTTAAAGTCGGTCTCTGTGCCTTCTGTCAGAGACTGGCATCATCATGTCAGCCCAATGACATTTCTTTTGTTTTTCTTTTGGGAGTTAAGTCTATTGTCCTGTCTGTCTGCTTTGTCGCAGTTCCAAAATAAATTCCTTAATGCACAAGCTCTTACAATAACTTCTGGTCTCAGCCTGATCTCTTATCGGCCTCAAGCCTGGTACCTGTATGACATTTGGTGGGCCCATCATGCGTTTTATGGCTACGTTCACCGTTTTATGTTACTTGTAAACCCGTACTGTTATATTGTCATTTTTTTGTATCATTTATTGTATTTGTTTATACTCCTAAATGTTGGTAGGTGCTCCTAAATGTTTGCTGGTGTTCCAACCTTTTTGAAGTTGGAAGCACCAGTGCTAACAAGTCAAATTTAATTTCAAGCCCTGTATATTATGTCCATGTCTTAGAAATGTCAGTTAACTGTCGACTGTTAGGGAATGGACTGATTTTATATTGTGCACTGGATATCTTGTATGGTTGCAATTGTCAGTTTGCTTGTTGGGTTTGTAGAGTGAAAAAAGGGAAAACGTAATAAATAATGTACACCATATGAAAAAGGGCAAAAAGATGGGATGGTGTGTAGGAAAGCATCGCTATACTTTGGAGGCTAGTGGCAAAGGCCAATTGAAGAGCACACAAATCAATATGACCAACTAGTACAGTGTACTTGCAATTTAACTGAATGAAAGAAGATACCCTTAATGAAGTCCAGCATTTTGGCCTCCATGTGTTCAAGAAGGAGCCGAACGCAAACAGTGGTGAAGTAGCGGTTAGCCACCTCCTTGTCCCTCAGCACCCTCTGCAGGAGCCTCTCCAGATGGGCCTGTGATGTCTGCAGGCCCTGACGACACCTGGTCAGATAGGCTATGTACGGCGCCCGCTTTCTGAAGGGAACACATACGGTACACACACAAATGAGTATTTTATTATTACCACAATATTGCAGGCTACATCTCTGCAGTTGACCAAAACAACAGTATGCACTGCACAATGAAAAGATATCATGAAAGACCCATGCATTGCTCTAAGTGAGCTCCCTTTTTCACTTCAGGTCCCCATACCTGTAATCCTCTGCGATAGCGGCCAGCAGCTTCCTGCAGGTGCGTGCGTCGAAGCGGCTAACACAGCGCGTGGTCTCCTGGATCTGGGCCATCTGGTTCTTATCCTGGAGGTTGATGGCCTCTGCTAGCTGGACCTTCAGGAAGCAGACGATCTCATTGTCTGGGAAAAAGGGACAGTAGGGAGACGTTAGACACACTGCTCACCACTCACAAAGAGAGGCTGGTTGCTGTAATCTGATCAGCCTGCCGCCTCCACATGAGAATGTGACTGATGGCCACAAAGATGGGAGTCTTAGGGCTTTGCTGTAAACCATTTCAAAGGATGTCACTCTATTCTGCCTGCCATTGTCCTGCTTCAGGATGTGAGGGAGAGACCTTGCAGAATTGCTTCCAGAAAAGGCAAGTGACTGAGGTCAGTCTCTCATTTTGTGCAGCATCCAAATGCTTAATGTGGGATCTACGTTTTCTGGAAAAATGCTTGGCAAATACTAATTTGTGTGTAAATGAGATTATACAATTATTTATTTTCAGTGTGTATGATGGTTTCATAACATAATACTTTATTGATTCCATATAGGAATTATATTTTCAACCCCCCCAGTACAGAGTCAGGTCCAGGACAGCATGACCCAGGTCATCTGTTTGAGAGTCTGTTTCTCACACAGTACAAGGTACAACAGGGACTCTAAACCAGTACACTGTACAACACTGAACATGTTAAGTGAATTGTGTTTCATGATCAGTTTTATCTATTCATCAGTTATTCAGCAATACTGCTGCACTGATACCCATCAGGATAGATTTAGGATAGATGCATGATGGGGAACTTGAATGATAGCCAACTATGTAATAGAGCACTGAAACTACCTTCAGGGTCTGTGTGGTCTGGCAGCCCGTTCCGTGTGGCGGCAGGAGCCATGAGGGGCAATGCCACAGAGTCTGCAGTAGACAAGGCCAATCTCAACTTCTTCTTGGCATCGCTGAAAGACAAATAAAAAACTTTCTTTCAAAATGACTTCAGAGATGATGTGCTACACCAAGACACTCAAGTTGACATATGCTTTGTCATTTTCTGCAGGATTGTGAATGTCTGACCTGAAAGAGAACTTGGAGTCATGCTGCTGTGCCGTTTGGCTGGCTGAGTCTGGCAGGTCGTCTGTAGATATGTTCTGCAGAGTATCTTCTCTGGGAGACTCATGCACAGTCTCCTCGACACACAGATCTGTCAGCATAGACAAAACACAAAAACATTGTCCACGTGACCGGGAACATTTCAATGTCCCAGACAAACGGGCGAAATTACGGTCAAATATTATCTGTGTTTATTTATAGAAGTCAAAACTATTTGCAAAAAAACAAAAAATTACATGTAGGCCTTATGCTGCTGCCGACTTGAAATGAAATAATTTATGTTCGGTATAGGCTTTTTCTCAGGTAAAATAGAATATAATAAATAAATAAAACACCTATTGCTGGCTCATATAATTTTACTTTTTCGCAGCAGTGCAGCTGCAGACTTAAATTCAAAGGTGCCAAGTGTCTCTCCACAACTTGCGCATAAGCATCATGACTGTGTCCTCCCCAAGGCTACTTCACTGTGCTGTTTTGATTCGATACAATTCAAATTGTGCTTAGAGGGACATTATGACCGGAGAGATTTAAATATGTCGGACTTCAACAGATTTTCCCTATATATGTATATATATATATCTGCCACGGTGTCCACCGGAAACCCTGACCTCCTGTGGCATCGTAGGCAGCTCCAGCTGTGGTTCCATCATTGGGGCTTGTCCTCTTGATGTTCCTGTATTTATCCAAGATGTCTTCAGCTGCCTGGGCTTGAGAGCTCTGCCTGGGCATTGGGTCATCTGACACACAGGACACATTTTAATTAAACCCACCATTTCACCGGAGACTGAAGACCCATCTCTTCAGGTTACACCGGGACCACACTTGCACTGACCTATCTATCATGCTAGGATCCCCTTACCCTTCTACTATCAAAAAAGAAATGCAAATAAACCTCTGATTCTACGAATACTACTTATTCTTACTGAAGGTTTAGCTGACGAAGACTGTGATATACGGTCAGTTTGACTACTGTTGTACTTATTGTAAGTCACTTTGGACAAAAGCGACTGCTAAATGACAATGTAATAATGTAATGGTGCGCATGTCCACATTTTGTCCCCTACTCAGCAAATCGGGAGTGACAATAATAATAATAAATCAGGACAGACCTTGTGGGACACGCTCATGGGGCAAATCGTCTTTCTCCTGCTTGTCCCTTTTCCGAAATGCTGCAATTGGAGCTGTGGAGGAGAGGGGTGTAATTATTGAGTTGGGTGGAGTGATGTCATGTTCACGGGCACTGGATGAGAGGCTGATCATGAGTCACTTCTTGACAGCCCGTCAAAAAATGCACTTTGATCAAACTTTTTCATGGGTTTTACAGACTAACAATCTCAATGACAGATGCATGGCATCATACCACTAAATTAAAAGTATTGTTCAGTACTGTACTGCAAAGAAAGCAAAGAAATGCTGAAATGGTGAATAGAACCATTGGCTGCTAACAGAATATCACAAAGGCCCACTGTAACCGTAACAAAAAGTCAAGACCTATATGTAAATCAGTCAAGTGAGGCTCATCCTATTAACACCAAGGTGCTAACAGGACAAACAAGAGTACGAATTTTTGGAACAGGCACAGGATCTAGCATTTGATTAATCCCTACACAGGAAATAAGTGGTGGGGAGGGAGTATCTACATTGATATTCTGTGTTCTCCATATAGTAGAATGGTAACAGTGTAAAAATAAAAAGGATGGCCGACAAATGCATGGATGAGGAGCGTGGGGATGCCAACTCAGGCTGTACCATGTCACATCACAGCTATCTAACACAAAGGGCCACGTCTACAAAGCAGCATGGCACGCAGCCACTGGCTCCAGCAACTAAGGCTAGCTCAATGACGACAGCATGAAGGGGTTACCTGGGACTTCACTCTCAGCCGTCCAATACAGCACTGTGAGGAACACAACAGACAGGGTTGGCCTTTGACACACAGGCTGACACACTGTCTATGCGTCACCATGTAGAGCAGCAGGACAAACACAATGGACTCTACATGGTGAGAGGTTGGAGGCCTCAGGGCTCTCTACTTTTCCATGTGCACACAGAGCTCCATTTTATGAATATCAGTTTAATGTTTACTTGAGGACCATCATTATCTCAAAGAGTAATAAGCAGTCATCTTGTGTGCGCACAGCTCATTATTTTCCAGACAGATGTATGAGATATGATTTTATAGTTGAACTGCAACAAGAGATGTGTCATCTATCAGTGCTGATGACAGAGAGGTCTATCTAATGACCATTAGCCGCTGGCTGACAGCACTGCTGGGAGGGCTACAGCCATACCATCTACACAGCTAAAGCCCCTCTGATGACTGATTAGCTTTGAAAAGTCAAAATAAATCTGCAGCTAGTGAGACGTGAGAGAAAAGGGACTGGACATGTCTCTGGAGTAACTTTCAGCAACAAGAAACATCATTTTCCAACTGGAACATCAGCAATGGAGTGGAGAATATGGATCATCATTCTCTCTCTCACATTATAAATTGTTTTGGCTTCGCTCTTTAAAGTGTGACATTTCCCGTCAAGAACAAAAAAATAACATACAGGAAAGCAACAATGCAATCAAACACCGATCACTTACAAATCCACAAAAAAATCATTTTTTCTGTATAGAAAGGAGGACATGCTTAAAATGACCCACTGATCGGTCATCCCTTACCTTTGGGAATGGCTGACACAAAACGTTTCTTCCACCATGGTCTGTTGCGATCAGACTTCTCATCATCACTGTCTTTCCTCTCCTCAGCCTTTGGATGAACATGACCAAGTTACACTTAAGAGATTAGCATTTAGCTTATTACACACACCAAGTAAACAGTAGACATAACAAACCATTTAGTTATTTTGAAGCCGTTCTAAAGCAACATTTATAATTTAAAAAAAAGAAGAAGAAAAAAGAGCTGCCTATGGCAATGACCTGCAGCACTGCTGTAGTTAGTTACCTCTCCTTTCAGGGAGTCCTTGCTGGGGGATGAGGATGGTCCTAAGGCGAAGGCTCCGGCAGGGTCACGCTCTTCCACTGCTGCCCGCCGGTTGAGGCCAGGGTCACTTGTGGGCCGGCGGCCTGGGCATACGATGTCAGAGCTGCGGCTACGGACCAGTCTGTCAGGGAAGGAGTGGCGCTGCTTGGTGTGCTCCAACTCAGCCTGGGCCAAGCAGTGGGGTGTGAAGAGAGAGTGGCGGGGCTCCTGCCCCAGTGCACAGGCTTCAGGGATGGGAGGGTCAGGGGGAGGGTGAGGGGGCCTGGCGTAGTGCACTTTAGGCCTCACTATGGTTCCAGTGGAAGAGCCTAAGGCAAAAATATATAATAATGCAGGATTTAATCAATATAATGAATTAAAATATGACAGAAAAATGAATTTGGACAGTGACGTATGGCCCAATATTTTAACATTACTGTGCACGTTCTATCAGCAGGTTTCATTATTTCCCCTCTTATTTTTTGAGTAGTCACTTACCAGACAACTGGAAAGAAATTCAAATATTTCACAACAAATTGAATGGAGCAATATATATTTTACCAGGTAGAAATTAGAATGTGTCATTGCTACGGTTTTGACAGTTAAACATACTATTCATTAATGTACAACTAAATTGTACAATATATTCACTAAAAGGTAGCATAGACTATAAGTATGGTTCTGTACCACTGCATCTTGCCTGTTTATAAATGAGGGAGAGAACAGCTGATAGACAATGTAAAAAAAACAGTAGAACACTGAGGAAGTGGGGGAAAGTGTTAGAGAGAGCTGTTAGTGGGAGATAAGCCCTAGGTGTAGGTAGGCCACCTGTTCCAAGGGTAGACACACTCCCCTGAAAAGCTTCCAATGGCAACCTCATGCCATGAGCACAGTGGGACGAGGGGACAGTGCCAAAGAGCCTGGGGTGAGGTCTCGCAACCTGTCATCCCTTCACCTTGCCACAGACACACAGCCACTACCATTCCTCTCTCAAGCCATCTACGCTGCATTTAGACTCAACACTCGCCATTTACACAACCCACATGAGGAGGAACAAAGAATGCAAAGGAAAACATAGAATACTAAATGGGCAACGTGAAATGACATTCCAACGAATTTCGCTTGTACTAATGTTGTGTCCAGTAATTGGGGTAAGACTTGGGTGAGAGGCGCAGACGCTCTATTGGTTCATTTCTCAGAGCTCAAGCTGTTCTGTGTGCCCACGACATTAGGGCCGGGGCTTAATGACGCTAGTTTCCAGCTCTGATTTGCTCCTGAGCATTCTGGGAGTACAAATTACCTTCGCCAGAGGAGAGGGGATCGAACATGGCCAGTAAGGAGTCGGTCTGCGAGGGCGGCGATGTCAGATGGTGTGCTCCTATAAAAACACAAGAAGATATGAGAGAAGTATCAGCGTTTAATTTATCAACCACTGATAGACAAAAGCACATGACCATTAGCTTTAAAAATAAAAAATAAAAAAAAAACGTGGTTTATAATA
>OMOT01021317.1:0-13994 GCA_900312575.1 Acanthochaenus luetkenii | reverse complement strand
ACAATTGCCCAGCACAGTGAGCAAGTACAATTGTGATTTAGTTAGGTGTTGGTGGCAGCTGTGAGAGTGACAGGGATCAATAACTCTAGCTGCTGCTGTTTTGACCAGGTAGATAGTGGACTGACGGCTTCGCTAGCCTAGTGGGGGAAGTGACAGTCTCGTACCATGGCCTGCCTCCTCCCCATCTGGACTGGTCACAGAGTCCTTCCCTCCAAAGTCTGAGCTGCACTCTGACCGCAGGTCCTCGGTCTTGTTGGGGATGTCTTCTGAGGTTGCGCTGACACCTGCGGCACAAAACAACACACACACATAAGTCTTGACATTCAGGATGACTCGATATCACCTCTACAGTGAGATGATTCAACTTCAAAGAAGTCAAAAAAGAGAACTTGCATGTTCTCTGTTCTCAAAGCTGTTATGATGGCTCAGAGTGAGACACCAGAGGATGTTTTTTCTAGGGTATGCAGTGTAGTCTCTCTCAGATGGGAACCCACTGGGACCTCTAAATTGGTAGCGTAAGCTCCCACGGGTCAGGGGGAAGACACATAAAAGAGTGATCATCGGACACAGACTATCCATCGGCTGGGTCCCCTGGGACGTTTTCCTGTGAGCTGAGCCATGGGCATCATCACTGGCTTCTTAATCTGGGATACTACTTCATGCATGTCAACAGAGCCTGTCCACATGAGCCCACAGCAAAGACAACCAGCATTAACCCCTGTGTCCTAGCAAAGAACTCACACTGACCCCACTACCCTGGTTAACAAGAACTCCCAGCAATATGCTCTACACAGAACCAAAGAGAGAGCAAGAGAGACAGTTTCATTCATTTTATATTTATTTAACCTTGCAGGCCAATTAACAACTAATTATTATTTACATTTTGTAATTTACAAAACACAAAAGGGCAAATAGGGAGGAAAAAATTAATCAAAATACAACTGATAAACAATTTGTCAGACACACAGACAACATAGACGGACATAATAGCAGCAAGAGACTACGGTATGTAGGTCGATTCATACCTGAGACAACACTGAGGCCTGGTGTACTGGGTCTGGAGCTGACCTCTCTGACCTCCGTGTCATCCGAGGTGCTACCGACCCCTGAGCAGCTCTCCAGCTCCTGCAGACGCTCCTCCTGCTTCAGGTCTGGGGCCTCTGCAAACAGGCACAAAAAAACTAACACAGTTTCCTCTTTAGGAAAAAGAAGGAAAAAAAGTGTAGACAAGCAAAGTATAATTTCAAGGAAATGCATAATCCACTGTACTCATGGCAGTTTGCTACAAATGATGGCCATTCTCTCACTTCCCCCCCTCTCTGAAAAGATTATTGTGTAGCCAAGACAAGCACATGTGCATAAAATCAAATATTATCATGTCTTATGAAACCATAAAAGCTAGTACGGCCAATTCTTTGGCTACCCAATGGAGCTGTTGGGTCGAACCCAGAGGCTCCATACAAGCAGCAGCACTCATTTGCATGCTCGTTAGTAATAATGTGGTGGTGAAGTGCTCTTCAGAGTGTAGTTTTCTGCTGCCTAGCCATGAAACAAGCACTCTACTCCAAGCAAGCCTCCGATCGTGCTATTACAGAGTAGAACAGGGGCAGCAAACGGAACAAAAAGCAATCAAGACACATGCATGTCATTCCGACGCTGCACATATTGAAATGGTGTACTACTTCAATTAACATAAGGCCCAGGCTTTTCCAAGAAACACTTAACGCTGTTAATAAAGCACTCTACTGATTTTCACGAAACACTGGTTTTCAAAAGGGGAGTTGAGCACATAATCTCTCATTAATAAAAGGTTTGGACTCAAGTGCGTTAATTTAGCTAGAACAAATAGAGGTTTACTCCATGATTTATTGGACTGTATTTACATTAGCCTTGACACGATGACATAGTTGGTATACTGATGCCACAAGAGGACCACAGTGTCGAGGCTTTCCACAGCAGAAAATGTACGCAGAAAAACCAGTGTCAGAGCAATGTGAGCAAGATATTGGCGAGTCCAGCCAGATAAAGGGTTGACACCATCTAAACTGACTGAGGACAGCTGCTGTCCTTGTGCTTTTCCTCCCCACTGCTCCATCACAGGTGCAAACACACCTGGAGGTCCCTCTAGGGAAACCCTGAGCTGCCTTTTACTGGCATGCGCAGATCTGCCCTGAAAGACAGGCAAGCGCACACAAACATGATGACAGATGCATGCACATGTCTTTCGTATGAGATGCAGGCACACCTGGTGTTTCCAATCCCCACCATACACAACAGACAGACAAAAATACTGTGGGCATGCATACACACGTGTGGGCAAACACACATTTGAGACTGCCATGTAGTGCATAAATCAAGACAATAACCAAAACAGGATGATTACACAATATCTGCAATAGGGAAATTCTCCCAGCTATGAGAGTTACAACTGGAGAATGAACCTAGCTCCCCAACGACATTCTAGGGAACGCACCTGAGTCACTAGGCAGGACCTCCACACTCCAGGCCTCGCTTGTAGTCTCTGAGATGGTGGATCCATAGGGGTCCAGCAGTACAGAACCAGAGCCAGGAAGACACAACAGACTGCCTAGCATGTTCTCCACAGCTGCCCCTGAGCACAGAGAGATGCAAAGAGTTAAGCCCGTTCCACATAGACTGAAACTGCTTTCTTGGTGGTTTCACAATTTGTGGAAAAGTGTCAGACCAGCAATAAGTCATCTCCATAGTCGCAAATTCAGCTTGAAGTCACCCTTTTGCCATCTATAGCCAGCCATGTTCTATGTGCTGTTATAGCACTTGTGTTCATTCCCATTCTGTGGTTTAGTTATCATAAACTATTATGATTCTACAATTTAGCATTGTGTGAGCTTGAGACTGCCACTGCCAACACAAATGCCACTGGTTCAAGAAATTATTTCCTTTCTGCTATGGTAACAAATCACATATTTTTTAGTCTCATGCATGCAACCAATGCTCAATTCCACACCACCATTATATTATACCAAATAGTATATGGCAGTTAACATATCTATCTTATGTCTCTTTGTTATTCTTTGGGAAAAATGTTCTATCAGTTAAATGTCTTCAGCTATGACTTTCAAAGGACATTGTAAAAGGGCCTGAGATAAGCAAGACTGCATTTCTAAATAAAGCTTTTCTACTGACTGTTGTCTGGATGGGGCTTCAGAGACAGTGAGCTTTGCATACAGAGACACAGAGAGAGTTGGAGGTCATAGGCATTTCATGCTGGGACCCACAGGCACATATACTATTGAGCCAAAGGTCAGAGGTTAATGGTAATATCTCACCCTACCCCGGCCTCCAGGGCCATGACTTTGAGCTGTTGATTAAGCCAGACATTACTCACAACCAAATTACCCCTTTGCCCACCCTCCCACAAATTCCTAGGCATGATGTCCCTCCATCTCCATTTGGGAAGCTCGGCTTAACAAGGCGGAAGAATGCGGAGGGGGAAAAGAGATTGCAGGTGTGAGCAGGAGTACAGTGGCCGGGGTTGAAGATCAAAAGTCGACCTGTGGTAGCCGCACCCCCTGGTACGTCATGCTTCCACTTCATGGCACACGCACACCATGAGCATGCATGCATGCCAGCACCTGGGCAACAATGCGTGCTGATGTTGGCGGGGGCAGGGCTCTCATTGGCGGTGGGAGAGCTCTATCCCGCTGTCCGTGTTTACAGTCTTCAAGGTAGGGGCGCAGAGCACTTGTCTTTCAGGTGGATGATTAAATGAGTGGCACAACAAGAAGTGAAACAATTAGAATTTCTGCCTCATTATCATGGTAATCTTATCAGTGGGATAATGAGGTATTAATGGATATTTAATGTGCATCTCATAACCCAATCCCTTGGAGAAAACACATAAGGAAATCGCTGTAAATTCACTTAATGATGGAAAAGTCCCCCAACGCCATATTCCGAAGAATGAAAAATGGTGGATGCAAATGAGAAGGAACCAAGGTCAATAAGACTGCAGGGACTGAATGAATGTCAGAGAGAGAGCGAGAGCGAGAGAGAGAGAGAGGGGGGGGGGCGTGGTGGGAGCAAACTGGCTGAGGTAGAAGAGACAGGAAGATGGGGGGCTGAATAACATGAAGAATCAACTGCACATCAGACTCTTGAAGATGGCAACTGCACATCAGACTCTTGCGACCTTTAAAAAATGGACTCTCAATCAACTTTGCCTGTGTGTAGTAATAGACCTTAGCATCTAAAGTGGTTTTAACAGATTTTGGGGCCCTATAAACTTCGAGTATATATTTATTTTAGATTTTATTTGATTGGATAATTGTTATATTTTATTTGGACTTCTCACATCTCTATGTCTTTAACAGATAAATCAACACTAAATTGCATAGGGCAGATTGCTGCTGCACTGCTCTCTATGTTGCACTTCTGGCCACACCCCAATTAGTGATGTCAACGCACGTATTTTGCCTTTGACAGCTGATGGAAAACACCTGCTTTAAATGTTCTGCCCTATGTGATTTTGTGTTGATTTGCTCCTTAAAAGAAAACTTAAAGCAATGACCATTCATGTGTATAAGCATTGGCCCATTGCATGTCATGTATTCTTTTGGAACCTGAATTGATGGGCTGGCCACTGAAAGAGGCGAGATGTCATTAGATGCTATTTCAGCCACATGCCACAAGGTGGCGACATTTCCCTAGATGTATTTAATAAACATTCACAAAGGGCCATTATTTGCAGAAAATTCAACTCACAAAATGTACAAAGATTACATTTCCTGTTTAGATGAGTTAATCTGCCTACCTACTCTGGGAAAATGTTGGCTCAAGGTAACAAACTACCCTACCTGCTATTTCCTGCAACCGATCTTCATCCATGTTGGGGTCAAAGTCACTGCCAAGCACATCAGTGCTCCAAGTTTCGCTGACCGTCTCAGAGATGTCCCGGTCATCTGTCAGGCCCATCATGTCTCTGATCTCAAACTTGCGCAGCTTATCATCCAGGTTGTCCTGAGTGGTGGCTGAGGGAGACATGGACATATAAATATAACAGGCCTCGCTTATGAAAATTTTTCACTTCAACCTTTGTTGGCAACATACAGACAAACACACAAAACAAAGTATGCACACACACACAAAAACACACACACCCTGTTCGTGCTCCAAAAGTTGTAGAGCCTCCACCCCATTGCTTCCGGACGGTCCAGCTCCTAGCTCAGAGACAGACTCGCCTTCAAGGTCCAGAGACGACACAGAATTAGAACGGTTGGACGGACCTGAGAAAAAATGAAAACAAGACAACATTAAGCATGTCGTCCCTTACGAATGATCCAGTCCATCTCTGGGCCAATAAGTAAATATCAACTATCAACTAGTTTTGACCTGTAATTGTAGCAACCCCATAGGCCAATCAGTGTACTCTTAAAATGTTGCGCAGTGGGTGAGATGCATCATTCTCCCAAGTTTTATCTAAATCTAATCAGCGGTGCCCGACATATCGCACGGATTGAGACCGACCCATAGTCGCAATTATATGCCCCCAATAAGAACACTGGTCACTTTTTGCCAGGTTCTCTTTCAATGGTTCATCTATGTGTATTATGATTGAGAATATACAGATCTGTATGTTCTGTTCATTTTCTAGCCTCATGTGTGTCTTACGACTGTACACTGACCCTCTGAGATGCCTTCCAGGTTGTCACTGCAGAGGGAGAAGCGCAGGGTTTTGTCTGGTTTACCATGCAGCTTAGTGTCATCAGCAGGGGTGTCCCCCTGGGCCCCGTCAGCCATCTGCAGGTTCAAAACCTATAGTGCAGTAGAGGGAACAGCATTGGTCACAAACAAATGTACACACAAATAAAACGTACACATTTTGGGTGTTACCTTGCATTGCCATAACCCTTGCTAGAGACATTGCCTGAGTCAAAGACCGCTTGCGGCAGTCAAATTTGTGTGAGGCCATTTTTATGACATCCAAGGTTTCTAATCACACAGCAAGAACAGCCACAAAGCACTATAAAATGCTAGACACCAACTCCATATGAAATCATTTTTTTCCCCTGTCCTCAACGACAGGAGAAAATGTTATGACACCAACTTTATCACATCATCCACTCTCCTGTGAATGAGCACATTAATTCAAGTCACATTACCTCATTCTCTGACATCATCCCAGGGACAGTCTGAGGACCGGTTCCTAGTGAAACAACCAGCACCTCCTCCGGCATCACCTCCTGTAGGGACTCTTGGGAGCTGGCCTCTAACTCCCCCTCCTGGGCTATGTTGGTACGGCTGCGGCTACGAGCGGCTGCTGGGGAGGGGGGGGTTAGCAGGGAAGATTTGTTATTTTCAGATTATTACATTCAGAGGACACTAAATAAGAACAACATATGCTACTACGTTCTATGCACAAAATAAATGTTACATAGGCAATACATTTACTTAGGCAGTACATGTATGTGTCATTTTTAAAGCAAAGGACAACCCAATCAATACATGTGAAAATGAAAAGCTCTGGCCCAAAGCTGGAAACCAGAGAACCAAGACTCCAATCTGTGACTCCAATCTGTGATGTTACACCAATGTGCTGCCTGTAAATGCTATTCATAATTATCAGTTCCACACAGAAAATGTATGTCAACCACGAGCAAATCCACACATTGTCACAACAACCATTTCGATGTTTTCCAGTTTCTCCATTTAGCTATACATTTGTCTTACTTCAAAGATCAGTTGTTTCTGGGTACAGCAAATAGTAGTCCGTTTTCACTAACAAAGACTAAACTTTCCTGTGGCATAAAAATAACAGTCAAACCTGAGACTAGTATCCCTATTAAACTATACACACTACACATGTTCATTTGCATACATAGACAATACACATACAACAGCACATACAGCTCTACTCATTACATCTAACTAATCTACCATTCCCAAATGAAACCTCACAAGGAATAGAGACCCTAGATTATATTAGACACCAGTATATAATGCAACAACAAAAAAAACACTATCCAGTGTTGAAGATTGCAATCTTGCGGCCATTACACATGAACTCCTAATATTAAACTAATTGAAACAAAATGATAATTCTGTATGACTCATGATGAAACGCTGTAAACTGCGTAAATTCAAATACCAACTGACCTGTTTCCAGGACATTTCAGGGATCACAAGTGCATGTTAGACACAGTGAAGCACTATCAAGCTGCACATGACTTGCATACCATTCTAATGACAGGTCTGATGGATTTCAGCCCAATATTTTGTGTCGTTATAGCATGATGCTCTGCATGGTTATAATGCACTGCAGTGATTCAACAAATGATTTGGTGTCATCCACAGGATATAGTCACAATTACAGAAACACCAAAACAAGTTCTAGACAAATGAAGGTTTTTCTTGTGGTTCTGGATTTGTGTGGGATGCCTGGCACTGAACTTATCCAATCATCTCTTGAGGGCTATCCAAATATAATTCAAGACTAACACTGTGATTTAGTACAATTACATTCATCCAGAGTTGCATTTCTTTCTGAACACAAGTGAAGTCTTTTCAATATAAGAATGATTCTATCAAGGCAAGATTGGCCACTTAAAAGGTTTGAAGAGCATGGAAAGGATGTTGGCTATATGCCAAGCCCTTCAAGAACAAGACATCATCCCAATTGGGCATTTATAGGAGATTCTGAAATAGCATCTGAGACGTCTTCAACCGCGTTCATTAATATGAAGGGCTAAGATGATCACTCAAAATCCTTGTTGTTATTGTTTAAGTGATTACCTTTGCCCTTGCTCTCTAGGAGATGAGTGCACAACCACACAATCACAGAGCCACCATCACAATAATGGGCAGTCGTTACACTAGTGTTTCTTTTATTTTGACCATATCTCATGCATGGACCAGAAGGAGCACTCTACCTGGAAATGAATAGCCATATCCCGCTTGAATGAGGAAGCAAAAATGAAAACTTTCAAAACAGAGAGTTAAAAACGTGTATGGGCCGAAGCAGGGTGGAGTGCAAAGCAGCCATGGTGAAAGCACATGGACAAGAGCAGTGCTAAGCTAGCAGTAGTGATGCAGGATGATGTATAGCTTGGAGTATGGACTGATGCTGGATGAGCATTATCCAACATATCACTGGGTGAAACACAGATACATAGTTTAGTTTTCTCCAGCCCCAATATGACTGACAGGCTAGGCTACCCACCAAAAGGGGTTACTAATGGAATGTGAGCAGATAGAGTAGTGGTTGTGGAGTCCCAGGATGTTATAGCTGCTAAGTGTTGTCCTGGTCATTCATTGGAAGCACAGGAAGAAAGGAGGAAGATCAGGTTGTGGGTTGGAGAAAGAATATAAAGTACATCTCAAAATTCATTATAATACTATTTCAAGTATCACAAGTCAAGTTTTATGTATATAAACATCATACTTCAGAGAAGCAAGTAGAAGTGGTTCATTTCTAATTGAGGGGGAGTTGCTAGAGCATCATTTGTCTTGGAAATGCTAATGAAGGTAGTCTATGCATCTTTCCATCCATTCCAATTAAAATGACTTTCATTTGTATTTGGTAATTTAATTGGTTGTCATTTCTGTAATTGAGCCCCAATCCAGGCCATGCTAATTATCTTTATAACAAGCTGAAAAGAAGCTCATTAGCTTCTTACAAAACAAGTGCCTTTCACTGGCCATCTCCACTCAACGTGTTTATTTTAAACTCCTCATTAGAGGAAATATAACAGTTCTAGCTTCCTCTTTCTGGTATGGTCTTCAAATCCTCACAACAGGAAATTACAAGAGGTTGCGTCATATTCTGCACATCAATAATTATTAATTCTGAGAGCCAGAGTGGCCGGGAGGCAGAGGCTGCAGGTGTGGAATAACAACATTAGAGGCTGTGGAGGTAGGTACCTATGGGGAGTCTGTTCTTCTTGTTGGCAGGGGTGGTAGCTGGGGAGAGCTGTGGGGTGTTGGAGGGGGTGAGCTCCAGACTGTTGCTCTTCACAGTTCGGGACTGGGGCACGTTGGCCAGCAGGGATTCCAGAGCCATGTGCTCCTCCTCCCGAAGGTGGTCCCCTGCCATCACACTCCGCACAAAGTCCACCTGAGTAAGGACATGGAAGACACCATTTTTAAGATCATCATTCAGCTCTACTGCATCACATTTCATGGTTCTCAGACATTAGGAGTCAACAACAAACTCATCTGATGAGGGGTGTGAGGTGTCTCCCTTCCTGGTCTGACAAGTTTGGACTTGCCAAACTCGTTCTCTGTAGCACTGGAAACTAAACTGTCACTGGTTTAAAATATGGATTTACACCAGGCTTTATTACAGATCAAGGCCACACAGACCAAGGGTAGTACATCACGCTAAATATAATTGATTTCATACCATTGCACCTAGTCACTTTTTGGGCTCAAAGGGGTCATAAGTCTTGACTGATGCATTGGATTTTTGGCAGGTGCAAGCACTGTACAGAATTCAACATTCTTTTGATTATTTTTCCAATAGGGTTTCACCTAGCCTCAAAATGTGTAAGTATATGATATCATCAATACATAATTGTTGACTTCTAGGGACAGGGTAATGGGTGGTACAAGTTAGGCTGAAATCAAAACAAAAATGTTTCAAAGACCACCGAACATTTTTATAATCCACCAAATAAAGTTTTGTGCAATGAGTGACCCATGAGTCACTTTGTAAACTCAGTTAAAAGTTTGGGTCAAAGTGAATTTTGAGATATTCAATAATGTTCATAGCATTAACAGGTCAGGAAAAATCAGGAATCAGGACTTTCACATGGAATTACAAATAGAACAAGAATCACTTGAGCTGCCTAAACCCCCGCCATAATTACCATGATATATTAAACATAACCGGTTATGCTAATTTGGTAATTAATTAAGCTAATGAATACATTAATTTCTATGTCAACATACATTTTAAGAATTAAGGCGTTACCGTACTTGTAAGAAAACCAGTTTTTATATTATATTATATATATTAAAGGATAAGTTAGCTGTTTTGGACTTTAGACCTTATTTGCGGGCTTTCTACCATGCAACAGACCCGTACAAACGATCATTTCACTGATCAGTTCAGTATTGAGCTTTGTACCGTTTTCCTGCAGGCTCTCACTGAGCTACAATAGAAGTCAACGGGGCAATCTTAAATGCTTTGGAAAAACTATGATAAATATGCTTTTCAGAGACGGGACGCTCGGGTGTATTCTTACAGGTCTCAGTATGCGGCAGGGGAATACATTACATTACAGCATTTATCCAAAGTGACTTACATATTACATACAGGTACTGTATATATATATATATATAATATACATATGTCCAAGCCATGCACATCCAAAATAGCGAACTTATCCTTTAAGGTGCTTGACAATCTAATCATCTATTATTTAGGGAGGTCCAATGGTGTAAGTATGAAGTTTATATCATGCATTGTTCTTGAGTTATTGTGTTCACAAGAATGTGTCTACACAGACAGACCTACACACAGCGAGCACCATGACAACATAATGTCCCGCACACCATGTACCATGGTGACGAGACATAAAAACAACTCAAATACTGATGTTTCATTTGGGTGTCACAAATAATACAAATGTATCAGGAGTCTACCATTGCTAGCAGCTGATTATGTGTCATATAGACCACAGTCCTGCTGAGGCCTTCTAGAAGGTTCATTGAGGACATGGGCGGGGTCTCCACGGCTCTTCCTCCAATCACCACATCCAGAAACGCTGCAACACAACTCTGGAGACACAGACCCAGAAAAGTAACTTAGTACAAAGAGAAATAAATATCAGCCACTTAGGTAAATACAAAAATTCTACATTTGTTACAAACTAGCCTAAATGACAGCAAGGTGAGGTGCTTACCTTATCAAACTTGGCCAAACTGCTTTTTCGCCTGGGGTCTCCATCATCATCAGCCATGGCCAGCTGTTGCAGAAGTTGCCCTACCTGTACAACAAAAACAATGATGCAATGTCCATCTAGAGTGCAGAACGATATCCACATATATGTGTGCGACCACTTCTCTGCCACTGACCTGCATTAGGTTGAAGCGGGCCACTTCATTGATGGGGGCATCTGAGATGATACCGTACTGCTCCGGGTTGACTATAGCTGGGCAGATGAAGCAGGTCAGCAGTAGGTCTGTACACATGGTGCGCACCTCACCCACCTCGAGACGCTCCACGCACGACAGCGTCTTGTACATCTGAGACACAATCCAGCGCAGGCTGTGGGGAAAGCAGTAGGTGTTCTGCTTCAAGTAACCGATAAACTTGTTGACCAGAGCTACCAACTTGGCTTCATTGGCCTCCACAGCCGCCTGCACCCTCTGCCTGTAGCACTCGGAGCCCTTCTCCCCAAAGCGTTCCTGTTGGGCCGGAGTGAGGCGCTCCGTCACCTTGGCTGGGTCCGTCTCCAGGTGGTCTTCGTCCTCCACCAGCAGCTGCATGATGGGCTCATGGAGGGTAGCAGTGAGGAAGAGCTTGGCTGAGTACAAGCCCTCGGAGAAGAGCTTGAAAAGGATGCTGAAGGCACAGGTTCCCCTCCGCAGCAGACGCCGAGGGTTGTCGCTCTCCTTCAGCTCAAACTCTATCAAGTAGCGCAACACCTGGAAGTTGACAAGAAAGAGATATGCCAATTTGAGATGACACGCCTTACTGACACCAGTTAAAGGGGTCTCATCTTACCAAGTACCTATGAATGTGCTTTGCAAATGTGTAACACGAGAGACAAGTAGGGCCCCTGACCTGCAGCAGGTAGCTCTCATCCTCCTGCATGATACAGTTGCCATAAAGTGAGGTGAAGACTGTATGAATGACCCCCTGGGTGTGCTCCTGGCTCAACCTCTCTCCAGCCACCAGGCAGGATGCCACCAGTCTGGGGTTCTCTCTCATCCTGGCCAGGAAATCGCCATAGATGCTCTCCTGGAAGCCCAGAGTCTTGTAGCCATCAACAAACTGTGTGTCCTCCAGCACTTTGGCATGTTGGCAGCATTCAGCCGGAGAGGCCTCCGCACTGTAGGACAGGGTTGTTTCATTCAAGGTTCATACACATTTTGACCAATGGATTCAGCAGCCGGGTTTTGTTTTGTTCAGTTTTCCTTCCAAAATAAACATCTCGTCATCCACCTTGACAAAGCCCTTCTGTTCTAGGTGTTGACTTCTGCCCTACTGCCCCAATTACATCATCACGACAGCAACCCCCACCTTATATTTTTCCCCACACCTGATCGCTTTGCCTCAGGGCTCTCTACAATTAACACCCACTGGTTTGTTTTTGTTGTGAAAGTGATATTACCAGAAATACAAATAAATACACATGTATATTTTCATTCCAAGTAAGCCAATGCATTATTTGTGTTGTAAAGTGACTGCCTATAGACAAACTTTAATACCATGATAACCAGATATAATATAATAGCAGATGAAGTACAACTCTGATTAATAAACTTAGTGTATGGTTAAATGTTAATTTTGTGTTCCCTGTAAATTAATACAGCCCTTTATAAACATTCACAAGTGAATTCCATGCTTCAGACGCGGGCCGGTGTGGCAAAAATAGCGGAGCAGAGCCTCGCCTGGGACACAAGTGACATTGAAACACTGGACAGAACGGCTGCGATCAGCTGCGATCAGCTCTGGCAGCCACGTCCGGTGGAAACAACAGGTATGGCTATACACAGCCATGACAGCAAGTTTTAACAGAGATGCATATAGCCTAGGCAGCTGACATAGACCTTATTGATATTTACAGGGAATTCATTAAATTAAAACAATCACATCAGACAGTGTGTTTAATGCTATAAATACTTACTTCTTCACTAAATCGTAAGTTCAAGTGTGGAATCAGCACTCTTGTATATTTGATACTCATCCATCAGTGAACAGAGAAGCTTTATATATGTATTTTTGTTTGTAAACATCTAGAGCAGGAGCCAGGAGTTTATCATTTAATTATTGACCCGTCATATGTGCTTCCGAGTTAACAAGCATTGATCTCAAGGCTCATGTCTGCTGCCAAGTTATCTGTTCAGAACGTTCACTGTTCTAGGGCTGCTGGTTCTTTGACATTAATGAATATGTTGACATTAATGTTGAATCATCTATTAGTATTTAAAGTTGATCATTTGTCGTCAGATACACTCAAACCCATTTCCTCTCTCACTTTTCATTTGTATTTTGAAAATGGCTGATTCACACAGCTGTTCTGAGGATGATGAGCCCTCACACAAGCATTTAAAACACTAAAGTGCAGTGCAACAACTGTCAAGCCAGCCAGAATACAAATAGGACTTCTGGTCAGAATTCCAACGTTTTGTTCCATATTAAGTCCATATTAAATGAAAATACAATTGTCGCTGTTTCTTCTCCAAAATAACAAAGCAGGGCTCGAAATTGCGACCGTTTTGGTCGCATATGCGACCAAAATTTAGTCTGTGCGACCTCGAAATATAATTGGTCGCACCTGTGCGAGTGGAAATAATTGTTCTGGTGCGACCATTTTTTCTCCGTTTTTTTCTTCTTCACTTGAACGTCCCTTTCTCTAAATTCGCTCTGGTATGACCGTTCTTTCCGTTTTTTTCTTCTTCACTTGAACGTCCCTTTCTCTACATTCGCTAGTATGCCTTGTGACAGGGACCATTCTAACCAATCAAACGTGACTTTGAGGTTTACCTTTTAATGCTGATTCTAGATTGCTTGAGATTAGCCTTCAATCACTCCCTTTCGCGGCTAGCTAATGCTAGCAAGCTAACAAGATTAATTGAACGATTACGGCATATTTTAGTAACTTTACTGATATAACGTTAGTCGCTGTGGCAGCGGAAACAGTTGATGGTCATGATGTGGCTTCACCAGCAGAGAAGAAGGTTAACCGTTTTCAGAGAGCGGCTGAAGGACTTTGAATGTCTTCGGTATGAGAGTGATGCAATTAACGTAACTATACATTGTGACGCCTGTGGGACGGAGATCACAG
>OMOT01021316.1:7319-22269 GCA_900312575.1 Acanthochaenus luetkenii | reverse complement strand
AATACCGGGCTGTCAATAATACATTGTGTTTTTGCCGTCCTTAGTTGACTTCTTCCGTAGATTAGTGAATTATTATTACTTTAAATTATACATGATCTCTCCCTGCTGATGACCTTTGACAAGTTCACAAATATAAATGCACCCTTTTTACATTTTATGTTCATCTTATTTCCCATTTTTGGGAAGGGAGAAATGGAAAATAAAGATATGAAAAGGCAATCAATTCACGTTTCGCCAGCATATTTTGAATACAACAATCACGTTTTGTATTTTTTTAATGGAAAAAAAGAGGCATGTATTGATTTGAATCTGAAAATCCGTTCCAATTCAAATCAATCTTCATTGGAATGATCCAATATCTATTTATAAAATCCCGAGATCAATCTTTTAATATATGCCTTTTCCCATGGATGCGTGAAACTTTAACCCCGTTAGTCTCGCATAGCCATTGGTTCTTTGCACAACAAGGCCCGAGGCCTTTCAATTTCTGATTGTTGGTTTAATTTTACTTATTAATATATGGTTGCTTGTCTCTTTTGGTCGTTTCTTCTGATACGCTGCTGTAGTGTGTTGGTCATGTTAAATAAAAAGTACATTAATGTAACTGCTTTGGGGTCAATTCTTAATGTAAACATTAATATTTTAATAATGCACCAGGTTAGAGGGTTCCTTGTACAATTTACAGCATTAGTTCTCTGAGAATCTCTTTCATATCCAAGCAAAATTGGTATTGTAACGGAAACATCCCCAATCTAATCGATTCGGGAAATCAGTGGTGATACCCAGCCCTAGAGGCATGTGGTTATTTTGTACGGACAAACTCTTCATCAAATTTACAGAAAAAGTACTATATCGTGATATATACCGTTATCGTGATGTGAAATTACCCATATTGTGATGGAAGATTTTGTCCATATCGCACAGCCCTAGTCACAGTAGGAAGTCAAAGGAGAGCCAAGTAATTGAACAGTGAAAACTAAAAAAGGCCAAGTAATAGTTTGCAACACCTATCAAGTACCTAATAAAGAGTTTGCCTTCACCCTTTGCCTTCAGAACACCTTCAAACCTCCTTGAAATGTCATACAAGTCCTGATTTGTGTGTAGTGTGATGTTGCATCTTTCTGCAAGAAGGAAAGCCTTCAGTTCTTTGAGGGATAAAATAGTTTTTCATGTGGGCACATGAAAACTCACTATGAAGTAATGCATTTGAAAGTACAGCTGTTGGTTAACCCTCGCATATATGGCAATCGCCTTCTTCCCCCTCAATTTAAACTAGTAGAAACCAACCACACACACTCCAGTCCTGAATAAGCATAACCAGGGATTTTATTGCACCATTTCCGTTTTAATGGAAATATTTATGGCCATGAAATATATTTAAGTGAGGCTGCAAAATAAAATCAGGGAGTGGACACTTTAATGCAAATGGGAGTTACTGGTGAAATTAACTGGGGTCCCCTGGGCAAATGTCTAATCAGCGGTCTCCCCACTTAGTGCAGTGAGGGAAGGCAGGTTAACATAATAAAACACAGCTTCGGTGGCTGACTCCCAGGAAGCTTCATCAGGGCTTTTCAGTTTGGCTGCAGGGCTTGACTGGCGAGATTAAATGAGAAGGAAGATACCTCTGTGGTGAGTGTGTGGCATTGTGTGAGCTTGACACCACCGGAAACACACAAACACAGACGCAAATTTGATGTGGGTACAATAGCAGCATCAAAGCCACCTGCAGTTCCATATTTACCACAGCCTGGGCAAACAGCAGTGAGTGAGGAGAACTCTGCAGGCACTTGCTGTTAGCCCACGGATGAGACCGTCTGTAGTTTACGGGGATATTTTGTTATCATGTTTCCCTAAAAAAAGCAATAACCTTACTGAGCATATTATGCTTAGAGCAAAGAGCTAGAAAGAAGTTGGAACTGATCCAAGCTTTTTAAATAGGCTTTGTTGTGTTATGGTTTGAGATCTAGCTCTTGGCCTTAATCTGTCTTTCCTCCCACACACAGGAGTTAATTTTGTATTTTTATAAACGATTGTTTTTGATATTAAGTCAATTAAAACCAAAATATCATACCCATGTTAAAACTGCAGCGGGGAATTGAGTCATGCAATAACGGCCACGGTATGCTTTGTGTGCTGTAGGGAGTCTCTTATTAGTTTTATCCCAATAGCATGAATCCATATCTTGATGTCCTTTACATATACTATAGTGCTCACAACATTATGATCGGGCCGTTAGCATCTGACTAATGACTGACCCATAGCTGACCATCAGATTCTGAGTGTGTTCGTTTGTGGGTGTTTCCCCACACCTATGCTGTAGTCTGTGTTCCAGAAAGTGTATGTGTATGTGTAGATGAGTGTGTTTACATTTGCGTTAATAATGATATACCTCTCTCCCTCACTCTTCTCCCCAGAGATGGCAAGGTGCGTCTCTCTCCTCCTTGTCCTCTGCCTGTCGGCCTCAAAAGGCCAGGAGGAGAACCACAACATCCCAATCCTGGACTACACCTCCGAGACCCCCATCAACAATGTGGTCCAGGACCCCCAGACCGGTCGCATCTACCTGGGGGCAGTCAACACCATCTTCCAGCTCGGGCCATTGCTTCACCTGGAGGCCCGTGCCGAGACGGGCCCAAAGGAGGACTCCTCGACATGTACGCCACCTGCCTCAGCCTGCCAGGGCACAGAACCCATGCCCAACCACAACAAGCTTCTGCTGGTCCATCCATCCAATGGTTCACTCATAGTCTGTGGCAGCCGCTACCGAGGCATCTGCTCCCTCCTCAACCTGACCAATGTGGAACAGCAGTTGTATTACAGTGACAGTAAGGGAGAGAAGACTTATGTGGCTAGCATAGAGGACAGCGTGAATGTGGTTGGTGTTATGTCCACCTACTCTAAAGATGGACACAACTTAAGTGTGTTCTTTGTTGGGAAGGGCTACGGAAGCCTGGACAGTACAAAACTCATCAGCACACGTATCCTTCAGGACTACCGTGAGTGGGTAGTGTTCGAGAGCATCGTCGAGGCATCTACGGTGCAGACAACACCGTTTATTCCCAGGTACCTGCACGACTTCCGCCATGCCTTCAAAGAGGATGGTTTTGTCTACTTCCTGTTTTCGCGGACGCTCGACGGTACAGACAGAAAAAACCTGACTTTTGTGTCTCGTCTTTGCGACGACGACCAGCTTTACTACTCTCACACAGAGCTCCAGTTGAACTGTGGTCCACAGAACCGATACAACAAAGTTCAGGCTGCGTACGTGGCTTCTCCGGGAAAGGAGCTGGCACGTGGCATGTCTGAGTCAGGCCAGTATGGCAAGGTCGACCCCTGGAACAAAGTTCTGTTCATGGTTGCCAGTTCAGACAATGACGCTACCAACTCCGCTCTCTGCATGTACCCACTCAGTGAAATCAATGAGCGGCTGGTGGACATTATCAGCGCCTGTTACAGCGACTCTGGGAAAATTGGCGGTGTGGCGGCTGTGGACATTCCCTACTCATCCAGGACAGACGAATTCTGCACGTCTAAAATTGCCGTAAGAGCTTGTTTGTGTCGGCCTCATCCAGTTCAAAGAATCTATCTGAGATTTTAAAAAAGAGAAGGAGATTTGTTTGACAATAATTCCTCTTCGTGTAATCGATGATGCACAGATGTGTCATTTTTTTATTTTAACATCTTTGTTTTTACTTTGTTCTGTCTGACAACTGCAGATCTTTTTTTGCTCTTATTTTCTCTATCTCATTTTCTCTGTTTCATTTCCCTTCCCTCCATGTCTCTTTTCCCAATACCCGCCCCAAATCATCCTATATAGCTCATTTAGTAAAGCAGAGCACCTACACTGCTAGGGCTAGGGGTTTGATTCCCACTTGGACCCAAAATGTGTGCTCTTGTGGTACCGTAAGGCGCTTTGAATAAAAGGACATATGTTATATGTCATCATCATCCTGTACTTCCTTTTGTCTTTATAGAAGGATACGTTGGAGAACTTCAAGTGTGGTGCGGACTTCCTGCCTTCCCCTCTGGCCAGCAAGCCAGAATTTGCCATAGAGGCCAGTGCGGTGGTGATCAAGAAGGGCCTACTGACCGCTGTAGCCATCACCGTGGAGAACGATCATACCATCGCCTTCCTTGGAAACAACCAGGGAGAGGTCTTCAAGGTGGAGTTCTCTTTTATCCTCTCCTCTCATCTCCTCTATTCTCCTCTCCTCTTACTCCTGCTTAAGGGAAGGGGGCCACGGGAATTAGAGGAGGTAGTGAACGAGGAAAATTACGAGCAAGGAAAAGCTGGTACTCTGTAGTGTCCCACTTCAAAGAGGTTAGCAGACCATCAACCTTATATCTGACAGTATTATCCTCTATTTATGTTTTCTCTCCAGGCACACCTGACCACCAGCCCAGATGTGTACAGCAAGACTCCTGGAGACACCATGGGTGCGAAGGTCAACAGTAACCTCTTCTTTGACCTCAGCCACAGCCACCTCTACATCACCACAGAGAAAAAGGTGTGTCTGCCATCGGCCCTCTCTAAAACATTAAAACATCTCATACCGTTTGTTTGCCTTGATTTAAAATCAAGGTATTTGATCATTAGCACCAACATCCTTTCTGATATTGAGTTGTATCTCTAGTTGACTATTCAATGACAGAGGAATGGGTTATATATCACTACTTTTTTACCACAAAGGAAGTTGATTGTTTCTGCAGTCTTGATAGACGGAGATAAGTATGTTTTTCATGAAAAAGCGAATAGACCAGAGCTTTAGTACTTCAAAGTCTAAAGTACTTACTCAGTGTCATGATCTTAGCTACATATTATCAGTTACCTCATAAGAATAATACAAGTTGTTTCATAAACAATGAGCCAATGAGTTTTGTTGGCACATGATTGGTCAAATATGGCCTACGCCGTAAATGCTATAACCTATTAATTTGCTACAGGATATAATGCACACAGTATTAAGTACTTTGGTTGAGGGAATATAGTATATTATATATACTGTATATATAGTAATGGAATATGGGAAGCAAACAAGAGACCCCTATGCTGTGACAGGACTGACTGACCACTATGCACACCTACAGCAAACTAAGGAATATTGATGTATTGTGCTTTATTTCTTGTGTAGCATCTCCCCTTAAGGTGTGCTATTTAATAATATTTCAATTTGTAATACTCCAGATCACCATGGTGCCGGTGCAGACGTGCCACCTGAAGACTGACTGCAAATCCTGCGTGGAACTGAGGGACCCATACTGTGGTTGGTGTGTCCTGGAGGGCAGGTAAGCATCACACACGCATACACGCTCACAGCCAAATACTAACGCAAACACACATGTAATTCCATCTGTAAGACACAGCAGGGTATTTGTTCAGTGTTTTACTGCCGACTCTCTCAGTACCCCTCTGTGTTTATATTCCATCTCCCGTTGTCCGTCCAAACCGCAAGGAATTAAAGCTGTTTGTTAGCCTCATGCAGTGAAGGTAGTCTGTGCAATTTACTCCCATCAGCCTATATTTACCCTGGTGGGTAGAGGCACTGATCAGGAACTGGAAAAAAGCAGGAAAATGGTTGTCTCCCTCTGAAAATAAATGGGAATTTAGTGCTTAAAAGAAATTGAAATCCTGAAAAAATAAGAAATACAACAATGTAAGTGAAGCTTTCAATATTCCTGTTCTTAGTGGTTTTACATATTGGCTCAGATCACTGGCCAGGTCGTATAGAGGACCAATTCATTATGATCTGAAAGAAGGATGTTTTTATTAGCATCTGCGAACCCTGATGAGAAATTTGACATTTACATTTTAAACATTTATTTGACACTCTTATCCAGAACATCTTGTGCTTTGAACCTGGAAACCTGTGACCTTTTTGGTTATGGACCGCCTCTCTACCCGCTAGGCCCAGCTGCAACTGTTTTAGAATGCAAAATATGCACTTAAACTCTGAGGTTGCATGCAATTTACTTAAGGTTGCTTGTTTTTATCTTGATCAAGAGTTCTGTTTCTTAAAAAAAATTTTTTTTAACTCGAGATGCTTTTTACACTTATATCTGATGCTACAAAATATGGTGTGCAATTAATGGTATGCACTTTATCGAGACACATACGTGTTACATTGTATGTACTTTATAGTATGTACTTTGAAATGTGTGTGTCACCTGAAAGCACTGAAACTCTGAAGCTGTATTATTATTGTACCATATGCATTTTACTTTAATAGGTGATTCCACTTCTGCCATGTGATATAATTGTGTTTAATGTTTAAATAACCTGTTGCCAGCTGTAACTGCGTTTTTAAGTTGCAACCCAAATTGCTTTAATGAGGACATTAAGGTTTTTCTAATCTAATCAAAATGTAATTTTCCTTCTCTCAATTGTATAACACAAACCATGATGGTATGATGATATCTCTTAACCATGGGTTGTTATTTGTAAAAGCACATTGCACATCTGTTATTAGAGGCCATAGGCGGCGGCGTTTTTTCGAGGCTTTGTGAAAGTGTTTAGGGGATATGGAGCAGTGGCTGATGGGAGTTGTTCATCCGTCTGAAGGTGTACCAGGAGGTCTGAGTGCCGGCGGGCGGAGGAGAAGAACGGCTGGCTGTGGAGCCCCGGGAAGCAGTGTGTCAAGATCGTCTCCTTCCATCCCCCCAACCTCTCCTGTAAAAAGACTCAGCGGGTACAGCAGTGCCTTTCTTCTCACTCTCTCTCACTCACTTTCTCCCTTTGTGTTCCATCTCTTTCTCTCTCTCTCTCTCTGCGGCACATACACCTACTCTCATGCACATCACACAAACAAGCACAGCCAGAGTAGTAAACTGTTTCCATTGTGAATCAGCGACCCAGTGCTCTTGGTCTTTCTGCTCTGTATTGATCTATCCAGAAAACTCCAAACTGGCTTATTATAACTGACCTGACTGATTTTGCTCAGTCTGAAGATGAAGAGGCTCTCTTGTGCACTCTCTTTCTCTCTCTAACTTTTATTTTCACTCCTCTGTTTCCTCACTACTTCTCTCTCCCTCCTTCTCTGACTCATTCTTCCTCTATTCCCGTCTCTCTCCCTCTTTGTCATTCTCCATTTCTCTCGAGTCTTAAAAGGGAAACAGAGACTGTATTGTAACCTCGCAGCTCTACAGAGGTGCTTGAATCATGCAGCGAGCGGAGAAATGAATTTAATGTGAAATGAAATTATTCTGCGAACAAGTAATGAGCGATAATGCTTTCTGTTAAAACCAGTCCATTTCGGCCACTGTATTGTTCCCATTTGTAAAGATAATTTTTTCGGGTATTTTTGCCTTTATTAGATAGTTTAAAGTTCAGAGAAACTGGAAAGTTTGGGGGAGAGAGGGGGATGACATGCTACAAAGGTCCTCGGCCGGATTCGAACACAGGATGTCGTGTTTAAATGGTGCATGCCTTAGACCACTGAGCCACTGGGACACCCACTGTTCTCATTTCTTTGTGTTTCTTTTTTCTCCAGGTGGAGATCAACATCCCCTCCCTCCCCTCCATTGGGGTTTTTGACCATCTGTACTGCGTCTTTCCGTCCTTCCAGAGCGAGGGCACCATATCCGATTCCAGTCAGGTCTCCTGCGCCCTGCCCCACCCTTCTGCTATACCACCCACACCTGATCACCAAGGTATGGCCTTTATAATTAACCTGCTGATTTGTTATACTACCTCTGGCATGGCAATTGCCTGTCGCTCTCCATTATAACTCTGAAAGTTTTTAAGATTATAATTAATACATAATTAGTATAAAGGTATTTTAGGTCATTCCCTGTGACTTCCTATGTACATGAATTGTACATCACCAAAATATAATGTATATATCCACCGGTACATTTGTATTTAATACTTAATATTCCCCATCTTTTCTTGCTCTGGAACTGCTGCTAATGTGTATTTATTTCCACTCTTGCCCTTATTTGTAATCCTTTTAACATTTTATATTTTTGATGTCTACTACGTAATTGTTGCTTGCCATGTCCTAAGAATTTCACTGTTCAGAATGACCTTGTGTTATACTGTGCATTTGATAAATAAAACACTTTGACATTTGACCTTAACCCTCTCTTTGTTGTGCCCTCAGACTTTGTGGCAGTGCCCATCAAGATTGTTATCAACGAGAGTGTGGAGCTGGCTACGCGGGAATTCAAGTTTTATAATTGCGCAGCCACAGTGAGGAAAGCTGAAAACACACCGTGAGTCACATTTAATCTTTCACAAAATCACAGTGAGACTGAACGCAGCATCAGCTGACAACCATGATGCAAATAAATCACAGTGCAAGAACAGATGAGAGAGGATTGCTTTGTGTGTAAATTGTGATGCATGGTAGGTTTGAATGCACCTCTTGCATTTTCTCTCCCCCTTTTATTACCAAGCGGAGGAAATTGCCTCAGTTTCCTTTTCATTAATCAAAAAATGAAAGTCGATCTCCCTGTTTTTTTATTTTATTTCTCCCTTCCCGTGTGCACACTTTTTTCATCCAGAGGAATCTGTGATGAACAAGCTTTGTTTATGTGACGTTGCAGAGATCCATTTCACTGTCAACAGCATAGTTTTTTTGCCGGCCGCTCTTTGATGAGTTTGCATGTTTAGATTTTTTTGTGTGTTTGTCTGTTCGTACCTAATTATGTGTGTGAAGGCTTTTTCCTCATCTTTGGGGTGCGCGCGCGCAAGCAGGGTCCAAAATGAACACCCGCCAAGCTCCAAATGCGGGTACATTTTGGGTTTGGCGCATAAATAAATTGGGGTCACCCGCCAGCTGGCCGGTAAATAATTTGGAAAACATCGCTGTGTTTTTTCTGTGCTTAGAACGGCTGAGACTATTTTGACGCTGATCAGCAGCTCTCACTTTCTGCTCAATGGCGGTCTGTCCAGAAAGTTCTGCGTAGTTACGTTATTAGAGAGATGTGGTGACACATACCCGGCGTTAAACCGGCAAAAAGAAAACATGAAACGGAATATCAATGAGGTCTGCGTTTTTCTGAGAGGTGGTTTTGAGTTTGAAGTGACGGCTAACTTGACATCACCATCTGCCCGGTGGTCCGGCGGCATATGTTGAACCCTCCACAATGGGCCAGCTGATTAAACTGTTCAATGCCCTGTAGCCGTCTAAGCAACTGTTACCTGCTCCGAACCGTAGGGACAACCTCTGGTCATAAACATATAGCTTACGTTTTGGCTTAACTTTTATCCGGTTCTTTTCTGGATATCAGGAGTCAAAAGATGTTTCTCTCTTGGGGCAGAGCATTTATTACCTCCGTGCAAAGAACACAAAGTCTACGAATAATATAAAGAAAGTGTAAAGCATGGGACATTTCACTGGGCTGGCTGTCTTCACCGCTCCACTGACCGCAAAACACATGTCCGCATGTATACGGACATGAAAAAGTCTGCCGTAACTACCCAGAACCAAAATTATTTTGTTTAATAGTATTTTTCCACTGATTGAAAAGAAAGCTGTTATTTATTTGAAGTGGTAGCCGTTTATATTAAGTGACTCATTTGTTACATAACTGTTTAAATAAAAGAGTTAATTCACCTGATTGTATTTATTTTATTGACAAGGGGGACTTAGGATAGTACGGGGTAATTGGACATTATAAAAAGGGGAGAATATATATATACAGTATATATTTGTAATCAGAAATTGAGATGTATTGATAATCGTTTTGTAGTCGAATCGTAGCTCTGAATCATTAGGTGACTGAAGATTCCCACCCCTTTTGACAACCCAGTGCTGCTGTTTAGTTGTGGCACACTGATGGCATAACAAGTCGGAGGCCTAATGTTAAGGATCATAGTGAGCAGGGTTTTGACATGTCTGGTGATGAGGTGTGAACCATATGAATTGATAGCTGAAAAAAAAATTCTGATTACAGCTTCTCAAATGTGTTTATTTCCTGCGCAATGTAATTCATTGTGGGTTGTTTTTTTTTTACTCTGAAAATAAAAGTTACAACAATTATGTTATGTATTCATAATTGTCTAAATTAAGGTAATTATTTGTGGTCAAATAATGTATGATGCAGTTTTGGGCCGGTATTTTCAGTTTACCGGCCATTGGCAGATGAGCCAAGAAGTAAATGTTGGACCCTGTGTGCGCATTTCTGTGTGTGTCAGGTGCATGTCATGCGTGGCCAGTCAATGGGGCTGCCAGTGGAATACCCGTGACCACACCTGCAGTGACATGGTCAGCACCGTGACGCGTCCCGACATCATCAAACACCGTGAGGTTAGTCACCTAAAGGGTTATGCTTCCCTGTTGAACTCTGTGACAAGGACACTGAACCCCAACCCCGGGCATGTTGCATCATTACTGTGACCATCTCTGGTTGTGTGTGTGTGTATGCATGTGCGACAAACACTACCAAAAGTAGGGCAAAAGTTTAGAGACGCCTAATTACCACACGTGACATGGCAATTAAGTGATCAAAATTTTCCCCAAATAAAATCGTAAACAACTCAAATCCCAGTATCAGCTGCCACCATCTTGCGTGACAAATGTTCAAGGGTGGAGGATGTCAATTTACAAGTCTGCAGATGTTCCAGCGATACACTTTTCAGTCGCTGCAGATGTGGGTGTCCGTTAAGTGAATTACATATTTAAAATGTTAATGATGGAAGGTGGGAGTGTCTGATTTGTTTCTATGCCTGCCTAGGGCGTGAGGTGTCCTCGGTTTGAGAATCCAGATCCTGCGCTTATCCCCGTGGGCTTCAAGACCACTATCAGTTTTGAGGGCATCAATCTGGACCTGTACCAGGTATAATGGCACGGGCAGCTGAATTTACAGTATTTGTGGATATTACTGACTACTCAACTTGTTTAAACTGTTGGAGTCTTGAGAGTGTCTATTGGATCAATTTATCATAGTGAATATGCCGTTTTTCCTCTTTCATTTGTCTGATTCTCCAGGGGCATTCTTTCACCATTGGCACAGAATTGATGAGAAACGTGGAGGAGGCCGTCCTTGAGCCCGGGCCATTCTATAGCTTCAGTGGCTTCAATGTGAGTATGGCTGATTGTTAGTTGCTTGACATTGAGTTATTTACAGACTGTGTTCTCGCTGTTTTGCTGACCTGTGCATTTACTAAGTTGACTTAGGTAGCATCTGCCCAATTTTGCCCTCCACTCAACACATGTCCTTGAACTATGGCAGACTTGTGGACCATATTATCACATTGCAGTGTAGTTCAGCTCTGCAGATTGAAGTACCTTTTTGAGTACAGCTCTGTTGCAATTGTTTCAATGCCCCCAAAAGTCAGTAAACGGTTAACAACTGACATTATGTTCCAGGCTTCATCAAATCACCCTTCACCTGGTTTGAACAGTCCCTTCGATATTCTGTTGCTCCCTCTAGTGGACAGATTCTCCTCATTGGGGTTGTTTTTAGCTCCATCTTCAAATTGGGAAATCTATGATTGGGAAACTCCAACAGTACCTAGCCCCCAGCTATGTTCTTTTCTAACATTGATTTCTTCAGCTCAGAGTCTGCCATAGTGGGTATGAATGAATGTTTTTCTTTCTTCCTTTGACATGGGGGAGTAACAGCCCACACTGTTTGCTGAGAATATCTTAAGTGCCATTAATCCCTGGATTCTTTATTAATAATTAATTTTTCTTCCAATTTTTTAGTTTTCCTACGATAAGTCACAGGAGACGAATGTTCTTTTCTACGTGAAGGACAAGAAGTCGGGCAAGAAGATAGACAGCATGCTCAATGGTACGCTCTCACATCTTCAATGGGAAGGCCTTATTTAGAATGCCCTGTGTGTACTCCTAGTCCCAGTGTGGCCCTTTTTTTAAGAAGCTGCCATTGATTTTAAATGGAAAATTAAACAGAGAATTGACTGGTAATGACTACATGATTTTAAATCATCAAATACAATTTGACAGACTTTGGAGCGTTCAGCAGCATTCATAACAGACCAAGAGGTCTGTTTTACATTTCCCCTGTCATGATCCAGATTACTTTATCATATATGAATGCAGACATCTCACCATTCATTCAGAATACACACACACACTCACACATGTTAGAAAATCAATACAATACTAAATGTGATTTATTTATTTATTCCTGAATGTGTCCCTCACCTCTTCCCTTACAGTTACCCTGTACAACTGCTCCATGGGAAGGGAGGACTGTAGTCTTTGTAAGAATGCAGATCCCAAGTACAGGTGTGTGTGGTGCGCCAAGAGGAAGGCGTGTGTGTATGATATGCTGTGCACTTCTGACCAGCAAGGGAACGATGACCCCCGTGACGTGACGTGCCCAGACCCCCAAATCACTGATGTGAGTCATTACGATGTTGTTATCTCTTTCCGTTGTCCTTTGAATTGGAACCTGTACATGCTGTGTTGACGTGTAATAGCTGTCAAATGGTATAGACTTCGGTGATTGGATTATTGATTGGTACAGTGTATTGACTGGGTTTCATCTTTCTGTCGACGAAGGAGTTCAAAGTCTGCAATGTGCTGATCTTCAATGCGTCTACATTGGATCAATTCTTTCTTTGCTCAATTGATTGTTGGTGCCTCATTGTCATTTACAAGAATCCATCAGTAATGGTGTTGATGTCAATGTCGGATAGTTTACCACCCATACACACACTCGCACACAATGCACGCGTGTGTACAATATAGCTGTAATTCTCAAACTCAGCCTTGAATACCAAATATTTTAGCTATACTAGTTATACAGCACACAGCAAATATGTAAATCTCTTGTATGTTCTTTTTGCACAACTAATCTGTTTAATTTAAAATCAATTTAAAATCCTTCCCCTCATCCCTATATCCACCCCCTTGCACCCCCACACCTCATCTCCCCATCCAGATCACCCCTCGTTTTGGCCCCATGCTGGGAGGCATCTTCATCACCATCCGTGGCTCCAACCTAGGCATCCGTAAGGAAGACATTAAGAGCATCATCGTGGTGGGGGAGCCCTGTATCCATCAAGAGGACAAGTTCTCTGTCTCCACTAGGTAATTACGCACCCAGACATATACACACACACACACACACACACATACACATCCCATTGTAGGCCATTAGTCACACACTCTATGGACAGGTTTTTTCAAAAGCCTTTTTTTTTTTTAAACTTACATTTTGGATCAGCATGATGATAGCTTTGCCTTTCCTTGAGGTAGCCTAGGTGGATATTTTAATTAGCTCATTATGCCCATCCTATCGATCGAACGTCTAGGGAGGATCGTCTCCAGACAGAGGTTGATTCAGAAACAAGGTCTCCCCTTAAAAGGGAATGCTACTTGAAATACAGTCTGTGGCCACTTAATCAGGTATATCTCGCTAGTACCGGTAGGACCCCCTTTTGCCTCTAGAACAGCCTGAATTCTTCGAGGCATGTGTTCACCAAGGTGCTGGAAATGTTCCACAGGGATCTTGGGTCTATGCTGACTTAATAGCATCACTCACTTGCTGCAGATTGTTCGGTGTCACGTTCAACTAACATTAAACTAAAGTCACACAAATGTACTAAAGTCACAGTGGTGTTCAAACAAAGCTCAGTTGGTACAAAAGGGTACCTGATGTGTGTCAAGAAAACATTCACACCATTACACCTTCACCACCAGCCAGTACTGTTGACACCTGGCAGGATGGACCCATGTTCATGCCAAATTCTCATCCTGCCATCTGCATGTTGCAACATAAACCAGGATTTGTTGGACCAGGTAGATTTTTTTTCATGTCATCCATTTTTGGTGATCACCTGCCTACTGTAGCCTCGTCTTTTTGTTCTTAGCTGATGGCATTGGAACTCAGCATGGTCTTCTGCCGCTGTAGCCCATGTAGTTTTGTGTTCTGGGATGCCCTTCAGCACATCACTGTTGTACCGAGCTGTTATTTGCATACTTCGTTTCATTTTCCTCAACGACTCATTTTTGGCCACAGGAATGCAGCTGACTGGGTGTGTTTTGCTTATCACACCATTTTTGTTAAACTCCAGACACTAGTGTGAGGAAAATACCAGGAGCGGGTCATTTTACTGAGATGCGAGAACTGGCCTATCTGGCACCAGCAATCGTACCACGTAGCTTAGTCACTAACGTTTAATCAAACACTAACTGAACCTCTTGAGAATGTTGGCATGCCTTATATACTAAGTAAGAGCCACACAGCTGACTGTCTAGAGGAGGGAGTTCATAAACACTGCTCAGATTGCCCCAAATTATAGGAATAGAATATGTGCTTTCATAAATTGGGTGTAATTGAGTGTTCACTGGGAATCCAGATCTAAAATGTCTTCTCTGCTTCCATTTTTTCCTTCTCCTTCTCCTTGTCCAGTGTGGTGTGTGAGATCGGCCCTTTGGACCCCCTGAAGGTCCACTGGGGCCCGGTGGAAGTGGAGGTAGAGGGTGGGAAGAGAGGAACCTCCTCCATCTACTTCACCTACAGGGTAAACTTTGTCTCTCTCACACATACACACACACACCCAAAGTCTCTCCTAAACTGCACTTCCCAGTATGGAGGCGTATAACTTTTGACCCAGAAAATGAACACGTACCAAAGCTTTCAGCTGATTTGGTTGTTTTATGGTCTCTATTATATTTTCAATTTCCTAGCTCCTTATCAGAATATACCAAGGGCATGTCATTTAAGTTGAATGTACAAATACAATACCCTAATGTATTGGTAAATTAGGTGCTTAGATGCTGTCATATTACAAATGTAATGCGCTGTATGATAAGCCAGAATATGTATGCATTAAGCAGATGCTGTGCAGTTGGCCCCGTTTCCTTCTAATACCTTAACAGGCTACAGCGTAGCTATTTAACTGGCTTTTCATATCTCTGGCTCCGCTAAAGCTTCTCCACAGGGGAGTGCTCCGCCTAACTGTTTGCTCAGCAAATTGAGGCAGATGTGGTGCATGTGTGGGTGTTGGTGTGTGTATGTGTATGTTTCTGTT
>OMOT01021309.1:18398-40456 GCA_900312575.1 Acanthochaenus luetkenii | reverse complement strand
ATGTGTTTGCAGCAGTCATATGGACTTTACTGATGGTAGAGCAAGTGAGCGGAGAGCATGGTTTTTAATCGCACTCCCCCTCTGCAGCTCTGTGCCGGTCAGATATAGTCAGAGCTGCTGCTCACCCTAACTGTCATAGCGGTCTGCTCCCTGAACCAAATTGAGCTTCCTGTAAGAGCCTTGACATGAGGTGCTCTGAAGCATGTTTGAAGAGTGACATTTGGCGATTAAGGCCTAATGGGCGAGTAGGGACACTGTACTTCAACCAGTCCCGGGTTCAAGCCCTTGTGTCGGCAAGCATCTGCCCTGCTAAAGTGTCCTTGAGCAAGACGGTGTTCTGTAGTTGACCCTGACTCTGACCTCCCTGTGGAGTTCAGAGTTCAATGGGGTTCAATTAAGTATTAATGTATCTGTACATGAGGCTACACCTTGAGAGCTTCAATAGATTTGTGAAAAAGGGCTGACATATATATATAAGCATATTTACAAGTTTTGAGTTTTAAAACAACTAATGGCAATGCTGTTTTGTAGTTTGGTTGCAGTGCATTGGCTTGACTGCTGCAGTGTGACCCTCCTTTGCCCTTATCTGTCCTGACCCTGTATCAAAGGATCAACTGGATCAACAGTGGACTTAATGCCACATGTCAACAGCAGAGGCCCTGGCATGGTGCAGGAGACACTGGGCATTAGGCACTGGGTGTTCGGCTGCAGACAGCAGGAGTTGGCTGGGGGTAGACATGGACCAGAGACACAATATTTTCATCAAAAGATGAACTTTACTGGGCATAGTGATCGTATGGATTAGCCTACAGTATAGGCTAATGCAGGTTGTGTATTTATTAAATGCCTAGAGCTAGAATCCTTGTTGAATATACCACGCGGGTAGTCTTGTCAAGAGCATACACTGTACATTGACGATTTACCACGTTTCAGACACCTACACCAGCAGGCAGAGATTCGATGCAGATAATGCAGGGAGGTTGTTAGCATGTCACAGAGCAACCAAGCACTGGGAGAAACAAGCTAAAGGTGACATTCAGGAGGACAGCAGTACTACTGTCTAATACAACCACCTCAAAGTAACAACTGCAATGAATTTATTTATTGTGGGTGGCATATTACATAGTATATCTTAAAGTTGATATTAGACATCAGGATAGATATTAGATTGTAAGAAATAATGATAAATAACATAGTGAGTTCATTGCAATGAAAAACCAAAGGCATTGGAAAAAAATATTTCCGGTAGCCTGCTTAGGGTTTATTTAGATTTCCTTTTCATGAAGAAAACTACAGGATCTTGAAAGCGGGATAGTCTGAAACAACGATATATGTAGAACATACCTGTTTTGAGAGTGTGATGCGTGCAAATGGATGCCATATGCATCTCGAGGATCACAAGTTCTTTCTAGAGTCTGAACACATTCACTATTTTTCATCTCTTCCTTTCTCTTAAAGATGTTAGAAATAAAGGCAAGTAATGTGATAATTTCAACAGGGGATGGTCAATAAGGATGGTGGTGGTTTCTGTGGTCCCTTTGGGACGGTTAGAAAGCGAATGTGTAGCCGGGACTGGATATTGCCTGCCAGCTGCCGATCACTGATTTTCACTATTGTTGCCACTTTATCTTATGGAAGTCGATGATCTTGATGTCTAGAAATGTAATGTTCTGGCAAAAAAGCTAAAATGTGAGAGTACATTTTCATACTACAGATGCAAGTTTTAAGGAATTTCCTTAATCGATAGTTGTTAACCATAAAAAACATAATAGAAGCTAAATATAGCTTATGATATACAGAATACAAAATGCATGTTATATTCCTCAATCAAAGATTTATTGTAACATTTGAGAAACGGGCAAATGTAGCATTACACAAATAGAATATGAAGGCGTGTAGGCTACTTTAACAGGGAAGAAACTGAAAATGTGAAATATTCCCACACTGGAGAACATTTTGCCCACTTAATTTTTGTGTGTCGTCTATTGTAGGCTAAACTTCGCAGCCTCTTAAACAATTACAATCCTTGCGTGGAGACCTTAAATCATGATTACATATCACAAAAAAACTCCCGTTGATATAATTACAATACGACCGTAAGATTGTTCAAGTGAATTGTTTAATTTGAAATATTATCTATTACATTCTTATCAGCAATTAATTGATAGTCAATCAATTAACATCCCTATTTTTGTACTTCTGTATTTGAAAGAGGATTGTGTACTACACAGATCTTCGATATACCAGGTACGTGTTTGTAGGCCTCACCTTTGCTCTCCTTACCTCTGTTTAGTAAACCTGCTTCAGCTTTGTTTGTGTGACTCTGTCTCATCTGACAGCCAGCGTGCTCCAGTATTTATGCTGTGTGTCATCTGTCTCAGGTGATGTAGGCAGAGCTTGCCTGGCTCTAACTTGCATATGTAGATATTGATCTCTCGTGCCTCCAGCCCTCTGCTCTGACCCCGACTCTGTCAGCTTTGCCTGCCTACGGAAGGTTCCCGAGTCCTCACATTCCTAACACGGGGCGTTGAGGGGAAAGTAACACTGAGTGAAGATACCAATCACTCTATAAGCCACCTCTCCTGGTGACACTGTATTTACACTGCGCACTCATGATGCATTTGTAAGAATGTGTGGATTTTTGGTTTGAAAGACAAATATGTATTTGTAGATACCCTATCACAACTGCCATCCCATATTGTTCGCCGTTATTACAACAACCCTTTCTGCTTACATTTGTCACATCATTCTTTAGCAGTCATTGAGGATACATTTCATATATTTTGCTACACAGACAATGCTTGCTCAGGGGCTTATGTTTGTTGAATGGATTAAAAGCTGGAAACATCTACAAACAAATTAGATGTCCTGTGTTCAGCTGTTGAAATAGCCCTGAAGTCTTGTGACTGGAGCATCCTGTGAGGAAGGTCACTCCCACATAGCTTTTCTGAAACGCTTGTGTGCTAAATTGCAGGAATATGTAATGTATTTAAATTCAAATATTGTTGATGCAAGCCTGTCTGAAGGCGGGGAGGAGAGTGCGTTTCCCTGTGGTGTAGCAGTAGAGAATGTGGTATTGCATTACCTCATTCTCAACAGAAAGAGTTGTCCCACATTAATTTTGGTCGACTTGAGTGGGTGATTGTGAATCTAATCCATCTGCTTCATATGCAGATAATGCAGCGTAATTTAATAGAATTTGCTTATTGCCTTGAAAACTCAATGCATTCTTTAGATGTAGACCAGATTGTCTTCCTCCCATTTCTGTTTTTATTTATAATACCTGTGGCCTAGCTTTAAGTGATGAGTCTCTCTCTCTCTCTCTCTCTCTCTCTCTCTCTCTCTCTCTCTCTCTCTCTCTCTCTCTCTGTCTCTGTCTCTGTCTCTGTCTCTGTCTCTGTCTCTGTCTCTGTCTCTGTCTCTGTCTCTCTCTCTGTCTCTGTCTCTCTGTGCGTGCGTGCGTGCGCGCGCGCGCGCGCTTGTTCCAACAGCAGGTTCTCAGTATTCTTCACTGGCAGAGCATACTGGCCTCATGGCAGGTTGCAGAGACAGTCTCACTGCATTGTGTCTGCTAAACACTTGGGACTCCACAGTGTGAAATACCAAAACACCCCACCCCTGCACCGAGCCAGGCTGTATTATTCTCATAAAACATCAATGTTAATGCTCTCAGACTTTGCAACAAAATACATTTTGTGGCCTCTCGCATTGCTACAAGATTCAGGTACAATCTCAGTGTCAGTTGCATTGTGTCCACCACACCAGTTTTTTTAACCAGCTCCTGTTATATCAGGTTGTAGGGTTGTTGTTAAAGTGTGTCGACACAGTGTAGTAGACAGTGTCCTGTTGCCTGTAGTCTGGCCGGACCATGGGTACGTAACATTCAGGTTAGATCATGTACCGGAAGAGTTTGTGTTAACTGCTGGTAATAGCCAGTTTTTGGCCTGTGTTTACATTCTGGAAGATTTAAATTGCTGAGAAAAGACAAACATGCCATTAAAAAAGAATATTTGTATTTTGGACTGGTTCTTGTTCTCTGCTGCAAAACGTTTTTGTGTTTATTAGTTAAATACATTATTTATGTCTTTGTATCACTTTACAAAGCTACTGTAGGTCTTCACACCTTGTAAAAATTAAATCCAGCCAGAAACGCCGGACAAAAACAAATCTGGTACCAGAGAGGCATGTTGAACAGTACATGCAGCAGCCCCACATGATGCTGACCTTTACCTCTGTGATCCAACCCAGGCGTTCACACCATGATCAGGAGAGGACGAAAGGACAAGCTCCAGCATGCCCTTTGTTGCTATGGAACACACACACACAGACACACAATGAATTAGCCCAAATGAGTATACATTTGGTGAAATCACACTCATATAGCATCAAGTTATTATAGTTTCTTTGCAAATGACGTTCTCTTATTACGACTAGGCCTGCAGATGTTAAAGCCCTTCCACGTGTTTTGGCCAATTCCCTATTGATATTGACCTTTAACTTGACAAGTGTACAACAACAGTAAGCTCCTTAAGTTTTTAATATTTTTTTATTATTATTATTTTTTAACCCCTGGTCACCTTAGCTTTAATGAATTTTGTGAATGTGATGCACAAAAGAAGAGAAATAAGAAATTGCAGAGAGCCAGTGTTGGTCACTTAAGTAAATCGTAAATTATTTACTTGACAACAGACAATTTCTCAGTCGTGGTCTCGCTCTCTTTTTCTCTCGTTGTTCTTTGTCTCTCTCTTAACGCTCTCTACTTCCCCCTTAACTCCTCCTCCCACCGCTTGGCTCTGATAGATGGCGTCTGTGTTCACATGCTTGTTATTGGCCAGAGCTCCAGGGCTCAGGCGTTAGGTTGTGTTTATGAGAGGAGCCTGCACTGATTCCATGATAAAACCAGATGTTCCCTTACAAGGCTTCAAGCCTCCTTGATCTAACACTCATGTCCATATCAGGTATAGCCTTCCTGTTGTAGTCAGGCCTCCCATGCTCCAAGCTAGCTTGCTCTTGGGCTCCATGGTTGACAAAAATGGTTGCCTGTGAAGGACATAAATCAAATGTTTGCACTGTGATACAGAGACACCATTTTAGTTTGAATTTGGTGGGAATATGGACTGTTCGGTGTGAAAGAGTACTCTGTTCAGGTTTTAAGAAAAAAATCTCCACCAAATTACTAACTGAATACTGCAATATCTTCCGAGCATAAAGGTTTGTACTTTCAAAGATCACTGTATTTCTCTGTAACATAATGTGGGACAAACATACACTGGGTAGTTCTTTCAGGTAAGGACTGGATGCCCTTGCTCCACAAACAGTGGTCAGATACTGATGGAGTTTGTATTGGTTACCGTAGTATGAGGCTAAGTGTCTGGGCAGATTTAAGTTCACTCCAATGAGCTGTGAGAGGGTAAATGCTCTTGTCATGTCACCATGATTGACAAGCCAACTACAACATTTAAAGCCTTGCCTCTTAAAAATTCACTCTACTTCCACCTCCCTCTGAATGGGACACGAGTTGGCAGTTTTCTAGGATTGTGGACAGTACATCCTCCTTTTTAATTAATTTCTATATAACTCAGTGAATATGTAAAGGAAAGGGATGTGAGAGAATAATGACAACATTGGAGCATCTGGACTCTAATCCATGCAATATAAATTACAAAATTCTGTTCTATTCATAAAGTGACAAATTCTGCATGACAAGTAAGAACAATTTCCATGTAGCATACTGGTGAAAAACAAACAAGGCAGTCAGAGGACTGCAAGATAAGCCCTGCTTAAGCTCATCAAGGACAAGATCATGGATTCATTGTTTTCTCCACAGTCCTTTTTTCTTTCGTGGCTCTCTTGAATGGTTTCAAAGAAAACCTGACATATGGACAAATGGAAAAACACACTATATCTCCATATGCACGGGATGTAAAAATCCTGCCTTAAGACAGTAAAACCCTTAAGGTCCAGGGCTGCTTAGGCACCCTTTCCACAGAACATATTCACACTGAGATCACCTTTGTCCACTGGCGTGTATTAAAAATGATGATGATCCTGACTTTGACATGCTTGTTGGAAACCCAGCTTTGAGCTGATATGTCTGGATGGGGATTCAGCGTAAGGAAAGGAACATGAGACAGAGAAGCTAGTCAGATGCAGATCTGGTCACTTCTTTTACCTTCATACACTACTGCCTCATACATTTCAGATGACATATAAAGCTCATCAGGCTGTTGTTCTGATTGTACATTCCGTGCGTCACAGGGTCAATGGTCCTTGTAATAATTACTTGTGTTAACGGTAAATAAACCTGGGATTTTTATACGAACATGTAGATCTGCAAATCAAAGAAAGCAGAAAGGACTTTGAGAAGGACTATTCAGAGTATTTACACTTGGGCTCTCTGCCACTACTCTCCAAAGGTCATAGATGCGTACGTATATTCTTGCCAACGTCCCGTGATAGCAATGCATTGCTGTGGTCCAGGTCAACAGAGGATATTAAGCACAGATAAAAACGTAACCTACATCTAACCTGCACAGCAGAGTGCAGACTGCCTACAACTATTTATAGGGGCACGATTTACTGAGTGCTTTCCTGTAAACTTCAAACTCATGCATATACTAAATCCCTTTACTGGGAATATGTGTTGTCGTATCGTCTTTAATAACTTTGTCATCCAAACATTTACATTATTTTTCCATTTGACTTGATTTGATCTTTAGCTTGAGGCTAATCTGGTGGCAGAGTTGCACATCACCACCTTTTAATTAAAGTAAGGGTTTAGGTGGTTGTCAATAATTTATTGGGAAAATCACATTTATTGAGCTGAGCTCTGTTTCTGAATACATATTTTACATACATATATTTGTGTGTAGAGAACGTTATATTGTGTTTTGATCAGAGATATAGGTGTGTGAGTGGGGTCATGGTCATACATACTAGCAGAGATGAGGCCTATGTGAACAGGCTAGAGTCTAGCCGCTAGACGTATACCGATATCTGATGTTGGCTCTGAGTATAGCGCAGCAAGGGACTGAGTTCCAAGCACAGTTTCCACAGAAGTCCTCAACAATTGTGACCTATTGTCCGGCAGTTTTTTAAGATTATATTTTTCTCTTTCTCTGGCATTCCTGATTTACTAGATAGCACACGGTGGAGTTATTAGCCAAACAAATAGTTTTGGTATTGAGTACAGCTAACACGTTATGGGCCATCTGAGCCCGAGACATGCCATTGTGGGAAAAAGTTCATCATTGACGCACTAGGGTTGACCTTACTCAGATTGTGGCATTTTTGTTGTTCCTGCAAACACGTGTTTGTCATTATGCAAGCTCCACTCTGTCTGGCGAAAAGCCAGCAGCAGAAACTTCAACTGTGAGTCAATGCTGACAGTTGAGCTGAGATTTTCTACTCTAAGTAAGCTCTGCATTCCTCTTTGTTCACAATACACCTTGTCGGTCACTTCCTCAACTCCTTTTAGCTCCTAAGCCTCAAGTGTGTAATAGTACATTTGAGCAGACTAGTCACATACTTGATTCTTTTTCTTTAGTCTATGGATAGTGTTTACATTTCCTGTCTTACAAATTTTCAGATTTCAGAGTATTCAGAACAACATGCATTTCTTTTGGGGAGAATATGCAAGTGCACTTTATATTACAGAATGTCCCACAAAGTTTTTAAACAATACACATTCAGGATGTTTAGCTAATTTAGGTTTGTTTCCTGAGCAGTATCGGAGATCAATAATCTGACACAACATAGTACAGAAAGTATCCCAGCTTGTGTTATAAATAGAAAAAAACGGATTTGTCTAAACGGAGCACCAATAATGTCTCTCCTTACAAAATGTTACTGCAAGCATGTAACAAGTTATTAATATTAATAACTAATAAAGTTACCCTAATTCCTTATGCAAATGATTCAACTACCCTGGGTGCACCAGTATCTACTCAAATACAATGAACACATTAATGGTATATCAAATGTAGAGTCAGGTATGAATGATCACATATAATCAGATCAGTCAAATGAAATCAGTCATCTTAGTAGCAGTGCTTCTCACACTGTCACAATGTCTGCACGGCCCCCACAAAATAAAATGTTGGTCGATGAAATTGATCTTAATCAATCTCTAACACGCCTAATGTGCGCACCACGTCATGACTGTCATTTGGCGAATCACAGACCAGTAGACCAGTAACGTCGGACTCAATCCGTCTCCCGTTGTGAAAACTAAAGTGAATAAAAATGCGACTATTTGCTCCGAACTCGCATGTGTTCGTAACAATGTTTGATACTTTTTAATCGGAGATGTATAACACTCAGAGTTAACAAGTGCAGGGCAGACACTTGCACACCAATTGGAGTCCACACACCAGTTCACCAGTTGGACACACCTCTCGAACTGTAGCTAAAGACAAGTAATTCATCCCTAACAACCACCGCCACAATTAATCAGAATCAGGAGTCCTCTGAGCCAACCAGGCCTGGTAGAATCTTCCACCAGGTGTTCTCAGCACACCTTCACTTCACATTTGGGTTGATCAGGTCTGTTTGGCGGCCTCCCCTTGCCATCTGATCCAACTCACCACCAGATGGTGATCAGTTGACAACTCAGCTCCTCTCTTTACCCAAGTGTCCAGAACATGTGGCCTCAGGTCTGATGAAACAGCTGCACTCTCCATGTCCCTTGCCCTTGTCCAGTCCCCTGGCCTTTCCAAACACCCAATACTGGGTGGGAGCAGCGTCTAACCTGGCTCAGCACACACAATTTTCCAGCTACTTGTGGAAGGAGGAATTTAGTTGCCCCTTTGTCTTGTCCTGCAGTCAACCTTGTTCTGCCTGTCTGTCTTTTTCTGCAAGTGGGCCACAGCTGGCTGTCAAATCAGCAACCTCTAGCTTCCCTGCTAAAGAGCAATTAGAGGGTGTGTAATGTGTGTATGAGCCATATACCCATATTGACTGAAACAAAAAGCAATAGTAAAGCCACATGCTATGTCCCTGAGATGAAAGAGGACAGAACAGTGTACTTCTTCTGCAGCAATAACGTCCACCCCAAGTGAGCTATGAGGAGAGAGAGCATTTCAGACATGAACCAGGCATGATGTGATTCCAAATTAGTATTTCATCTGATCAAATTCTCAATTGACCTGGCTTGTACTCATTGCAGCCCTGGGTACAAAGCCTGATTTCAGAGGTCTCTATGCCAGTGAAAGGTGTTTGGCAAACCTAATGTTGAACCACCAGCCTGAGTCCTGCTAAGAGTCTAGTAAGAGTTTGTAGCTGGACTATGCTTATTTGCCACTGTCTGTTTCTTTAGTTGGGTTTGTCAGCTAACTGAGATTGCCATGTATGCTATACATACTGCCAAACCCTAGCTAACTTTGAGGCTCAAGAGAGTTTTTTTGAAGACCTGTCTGTATTGCCTTCAGAATGACAACTAGACAACAAAAGATGCCTTAATGTATTCTGACTTGGTCTGACATTTCCTTAACTGTACAAGTGTACGTCTACTGTTACCTTATCTGCTAAATTATTTTTACTTTCTGCTTATTTTAAATGTTATGATATGGCTTGTCTCTTCTATTTTGCCTATGTGACTTGATGTGAATCTGGTCTGTGCTGATGAGGCAGGGACAGGATATTATACTTGTCTTTTACTCCTAAGGCGGGTGGTTTGTGTGTGCAGTGCCATTTGCTGTTCATACAAAAAATGCAGTTGTATGAGGAATTAAATTGCAATCTGATAGAAATCAAAACAATGAGCATTGTAACAATTAATTGCTAGTTACAATGTTCTGTTTAGTTTGGAAAGACTATCATTTTGGATGCAAATATGATTTATTTGCCTTACACATTTTTGTTCAGTCATATTTTGCAATGTTCGTTTTGGGTTGCAGTAATCGGTTTTTGGTTTGTGATCCCAAATGTATTTGCATTATAGTAAGTGGACAAAGTTGATTCCATTGATTCCGTGTTGGCGACACAGGGAAGATGGAAAAGCATTGACGCATCTAATTGCATGTTATCCTCATGGCAAATACATATACAATACATAACAATGAAAAATAGCAGAGGAGTATCCATGGGTTTTTCTTGAAGCTTCTTGGCTTTAAAGGCACGTTCAATTTCTGTCTTAAGTGACATAAAGGCTTGGAGAACTGTATCTGGGATTTTTATAACCAAGATATGCACCAGAAGATTATACTTGAAACTGTGGACTTAACCATGTTTGGGATTACATCCAAGCAGTGTTTTTGTATTTTGTTTTGTAATTTATTGTTTTGAACTATAATAATCATTACACGGCCCTTAAAGGTGTTAAAACAGAAGGTTTTAAGTCAGTGTTTTGAATTAAAGCCTGAAAATGTCGTCCTGGTTCTGTAGGTGTGTCACCATAAGAATCTATTTATTTAGCCAATTACATGTACATGTACAAGGACTTTGTCCTAGTGGATTGGTGCCATATAGAACAAACACAGACAACTCATACAAAGCGATTAATCTTATTAGATAATTAAATGAAAATAGTGCCCCAAGTGTGACAGCTATAGATGCTGTTGCTAGATAGACATAAGCTAGGGATGCTGCTACAGGCGGTTACAGTGCAGACACAGAACAACACCGGTCCAGTGAAGTGGTAGACGAGTGTGAAAGAGAAGGATGACGTTTTCCACAAGCCCCTTTCCCTAGTCAAAAGAATTTTCCATGGTCCTGCCAGGTTGCCCTGACGACACTGGTGACAGCCCCTTCAGCCATAGGCGGCCTGGTCATCTGAAGTACCAGAAGTTTTCCTGGTGGGCCGGTTGACCTGTGGACTGGCAGTGTGCCAAGCATGACAGATACAGAAATATTTTAAAAAGTCCCTGGCTGTTTGGCCAGTCCTGTAGACCGTCTGGCCTGCTCCATCGGGGCAGGGCATCTCCTCGCCATTCACGGGCAACTGGTTAGCCCGGTCATCTTTATCCCCCCCTAACAACTTCACTTTGGTACATCCTATCTTTCATACACAAAGCAGACAGTGACAGACTAATTGTGTTGTGCATTAATTGCAACTAAGTCTATCTAACAAATGAACATGGAAAAGCAGCAGACAAAAAACGTGGTGGGGAAAGATTTAGAGAAAATGAAGTACATTCAGGCAGATGTTCTTTATTTTAACTATTAGATGTCACGCACATAGAGCAACTTTTGGATAATAAATGTAATATTGATTACATGCCTGATGCATTTTTCCTCTTCACTTTGTTGCTGCAGCACAAAGTATTTCTGTGCCCTTTGTTTTGTAAAGTAAAGCAACAGCTACCAAAAAATGACAGGATACATTTTCTTATTATTTCTGTCCGAAAGCACTTGAATTTGCAAACCTGGAAGTAGTAGCTTATCAGGAGCACTTGAAGGCAACATTATACCATCTCTGTTTTATCCCCGGCTCTTAAGATAATGGGATACAGAATAATTCATCCAGATGTTGAATATTTAATAAAAATTGAATACCAGATATGTAGAATGCATTTTATAGTTTCAATAAAGAATAGATTGCATCTCTGGTAATACTTTGTTCTACATGTGTCTTATTGTGAGGGATAGGGTGTAGTATGTGTGGTTCAGGTATCCCAGTCTGCACATGCCTTCAGCCCCCTCAGCTCCTGGTGTACCCACCCTGGCCTGCTTAAGCTTTGGCACTGTGCTACAGACCCAGCCTTATCCAGGCTGTTGGGACACACACACTGCAGGCCTCTGCGTAAAAGTGTCAAACCAGGCTGTCTTTTTCTTTTTCTCATCATTCACTATATTGAATATGGAATTAACTGCATGTGTGTGCTTGCAGTGGTTTCATTTCTCCCCATGCGTGTCTGACGGCCAGAGCCCAGTCCTCATTATCAGCTTGTGCGTCTGCAGAGGGCTGCTGACGCTGTGTGTGTCGCTGCAGACTGACGTCAGCACTGCCCTGCTTCTCTCCATACAAATGCCCTGCCTGCCTGCCAGTGACACCTTTTCTCTGTCCCCCACGCACTTATTAGCGTGTTTTTATCAGTTCTAGCCCTGACCCCACCTCTCACACCACAGTGCTAGAGCTTGGCTAATATGACACAAAGGTGTAACTAACTGGCCGACTAGTAGCTTGCATAAGTTTATTGACTCCTGTTAGGAGATATGTACAACTAGTCTCGTGTTAAATTATTGTTAATTAATTGTTAAAATGTTATTTTGCTGAGTACTATTTTTGACTGTTTAAAGTTTGTGCATGTTTTATGTGTCTGTTTTCTGTGTGTGTCTGTGTCTCCGTGTTTGTCCTTATCTGTGTAGTCGCACACGTGTGCATGAATATAGTGCAGTTATTCACCTTTTGACATAACTAACCAATTCATTTTTCACACAAACCTGATTCTCATACACATGCAAAGAGACATGCGCATATAGGTGTGCACATAGGTGCACAGTCTTACACAGAAATACAGATTTGCTGGATATGGCTGATTCTCTACACAAAGACCTATCAGGCCAAAGACCTCCGTGTCTGTGTGTGCTTACAAAGTGCTTTACAAGAATCAAACAAGAATAGTAAAACACATAAGGAGGAGACAAAACAGGAAACATGTGGGCAGTTGGACATTGTTATGTAAACATGTCTCCACATTATGAGTTATAAACATAATGATGTAATATAACATTATCAGTTATAAACATGTCCCTACATTATCAGACTATTTGCTCTCTTCATTTGAAATGGCAGTTATGGTGGTGTGAAATTGAATGAGGTTGTTGTATAGTATGATTTACAGTCATTTATATTTGGTCCTCCAATGTCCTGACCCTGTTGATCTCAGACGTTCGAAGAGCCAAGAAAGATGGTGTGTGTGTGTGTGTGTGTTTACATGCACGCATGGGCATGTGCGCAAGTCGCTAAGTGTCAGCAGCTTAGCTGTGTCTGTGTCCTCTCTCGTGATATGTTTTCATAACATCACTGAACAAAATATCTTCTTGTTCATTGAAAAACATGCAATCTCATCACTTGAAGAAGGGTCTGACTCAGTAAATAAGGTGTTGCGTGGCATACAGGACCGGTGGCAGCGTCCATGTACCCACCTTTCCCTGTTTCTGTGCTGTGTTGCAGAAGCCGTCCATGTTTTGTGCATTGTGCATTGTGCATTGATTATGCTGAGGTGAGGTGTTCACAGATTCTACACATACTATGCTATATTGTGTGTTCGGAAAAGAGTACAGTATGTGTGTGTGTCACTGGATGTGTATGTGTGATGCCAACAGCATATTGTCATCTCTCTATCTCTGTCTCTCGCTCTCTGTCCTTTACTCTCCATCCCCTCCTTTAGCGCGTCCTCTCCTCCAGCTCATCCCCCTTTTTCTCCCTCTCCCCTTTTCATTCAGCCCTTCTGCGTCTTTCCGTAAACAAGCAGACGGCCAACTACACTCTCCTCCGGCCGTCTCCCGCCATCCCGTTGCCATGGTGTTTGGAGCATTGTTTGCTGGCTTCTCTGTCGGGTTGCCATGGCAGGGCTTATTTGCCATATTAAATGTTTGGCAGCATTTTACAGATGCTGATGACAAACACCCAACATCCCACTTTGATCAATGAAACAGCGACTGATTTGAGAAGGGATGGAGCCACTGATCTATTTAACAACCTTAACTACAGGTTATTGCCTGTCTTACATGCCTGCAAAAATATGAATCATATAATACGTATGAAACCTGTAACAAGAACTGGAGAGAATTACAATCAGATTGGCCTAAATATTTTGCTCATGTAAATATGGGAACTAGTTCGCTGATTATGTGTTTATCTTATTAGATTAGAAGCCTGCACTTGTAGCATACCAAAAATGGAGATACTCTTAGCATTGTACTCAAGCAATGTAGAACAGTATTGGAAAAAACATACATTTCTGGTTGAAATTATTACAAATAAACTGAATAAAGGCTCGCTTTACATATCACATTTAAAACTATTTCTTAAAATGGATTAATTCAAAATTGTTTTAGTAAATTACGAATATTATAACGACTTATTTCAGAATCTTGAGATGGTTGAATATGACATGATGATTATTTCAGTTTCAAATGTTCCCTAAATATTTGTCTAAATTCCTCACATTTCTGTTTGTGTAATGTGGTGTGCTTTGATCATTCCTGACAATGTGATGACCAGTTGAGATGATAACAAGAATATATTAGGATGATCTATTGTTGCATTGTGCATCATGGCTTCATATTAGATGTGGGTGTGTTGGGTTGTTTATGTTGAGGTTGCTGGTGTTAGTGGAGGTTCTCAAACGAGAGACCCACTCTCCTTTGTCTCTCCCCCATGTGGTGAGGGGTGAGACTGCAGGATGGCTCTCGGAAGTGAACGTTTATTGCCTGGGTTTTAACATGGCAACCCACAGTATTTCTCCCCATGAAAAACTGAAGTCGGAGCTAAATCCCTCCAGGGATCCCTTTGTCCTCTCAGAAATCTCAGGATAGACTGAGAATCAAAGCAAATAGCACGCTATATGTTTTAATTTGTTCTCCTGTCAAAAGTGATAGGTTTCAGTAATTTAACTTTAGTTAAAATGGCTGAAAAAATAGGATATACATGTCACACCTAATTCACTTGGATGTCAACTCGGTCATTATTTTAAATGTGTATGGTATTTATGGTTGAGGGTAGAAGATTAGGTTATTTCCGGTCCAGCAACAGTTACACAACGTATGCAAACTTAGACTGTACTCTACACTACTGTAATGTGTGAGAACTCCTGTTTGGTTACCAACAGACAGATAGGCTGGAAATGCTGGCTATTGACGTAGTTTGAGCCAGATAAGATCTCATAGCCCCATTGTAGACGTACCATTGTGGTTTCATTGGTTTGCTTTTCTTGTTTTGATTTCAGTGAAAGGCTTCAGTGTGCTGTCTCTAAGGAGCATACCTGTAGTAGAAAGTGCATCATGTGGTGCAGGAAATCCTTCATGTAAACTGGTACTTCACCATGTGCTTAGATAACTGGCAGAAATGACTAGCATGAAGCCGTGTCATTGATGCCCTTATTGGAAAGTGATAAATCATTCCACTGGAACTGGAGCATAGGTCAGAACCTATACACTTACTATGTAAATACGTTTTTCGATCATGCACACACACACATACACACACACACACCGATGATGACCTTTGACTAATGATGACCTTTGACTAACAGTGTATGTATCTCTCTCGTGCTTTTCAGATGATCTTGTGGGACTGGGATCTGAAGCACTGGTACAAACCACAATATCAGGTCAGTAGTGTGTTTGTGTAAGCGTACATGCTTTTTTGAGTTTCAAGGGTATGTATTTGTTTGGTGGAGGTGATGTGTGTGCATGTCTGTGTATAGTGCAGGACCGTTCAGGTAATGTACAGCTATTACTATCCAACATTCAGGTCTTTCCAGCTATAGGGCAATGCTCTCTTTATTTCCACTATTAAAAGCAGTCTGTAAGACATTCTTTTCCTACTGCGATATTTTTGGCAAGGTGCAAGTAACACAATGTGTAAACACACACAGTATGCATCTAACACGGGCATACGATGACCTAGAAATTGTTGTCATGCCACATTTTTATCTGCTGTCTTGACAAAGTGAAGTATTTACGTAATCTAGTAAAAATGTGGCTACCACAGCCCAAAAGTCACCATTTGTTTATGTTAGACGGGGCATAGCCAGCTAAAACATGTTGGATTACATGAAGGATTACACCTTTATGTGCTAGGCTGCTATAATTTATGGGATTTCACTTAAATATTAGCATAGCAAGCCATCTGTCACATGGGCACTAAACTGAGCTTAGAAGAAGAAAGGAGGGATGAGAAGAAGAGATGTGGGATGAGGTGGGACAGGTTGGTAAAATCTGTGAGAAGCAAGACGAGTAGGGCTGCAACTAATGATTATTTTGTTATCGATTAATCTGTCAACTTTGTTTTGATTAATCTAATGATTATATTCTTATAGTATATAGTAATGAATCAAGCGGCTCAAAATTCAAAGCTTCATTGAGCTCTCAAGACTTCGAGGAGCAGGTAGAGGATGTTACATTGTGTAACATTGTGTAACTTATTTGAGCTATTTTATTTAATTCTCATTTATAAAATACTCTTCACATAACTATTCATTTAGTGGCAAAGGAAAGAGCAGATGATGGATATATATGGCTGTTTTATTAATATGTTTTGTGTGGAGATGAGGTGTCAGTTCTCCTTATACCTAACCATAACTATCCAAAGCTATCAGCACATATAAGGTCTGTTGTGAAGTTACTCCATCACTGATAGGCAGCTAGCATAAATAACATTACTCACCAACTACTGTCAGTTTCAGAAGTGGCTCCAGGATACTTTGGTTTTAAATGTTGGTGTAGTCCTGTTCTATTCTACAGAGGTGTTACTCTGCTGTTTTGTTGCTATAGAGCTGAAATATTCCCGCACTTTGTTTTGACATTTGCGGTCCAACTTAAAATGTCATTAGTGTCTCGCAGGTCTGGTTGTAATTTCAGCCATCTTCCATTAGGGAAACGTCTTTTTTGCCTGTCTGCTGCACGTCCAGCAGCTAAACATTTTAAGCACTGATGCCACCTAGCGCTGCCTTTGCACATTGCATCATTGACTGTTAATAAGACGTATATTTCACATACAGCCCTCATGCAGCCTGAATATGTAAAGATATGTGACGCGTCGACACAAAAAATCCACGTCAATGAATTTACATAATTGATTTAGTCAATCATATCGGCTAATCATTGCAGCTCTAAAGACGAGTTTTTCGGAAGGTGGGATTCCTGAGGGAGCAAAGATGGGTTGAGCTAGAATGCGGAGAGGGGATCCTATATGGGGTGAGGAATCTCCATCAGCACTGCGTACATGATACCTCGTGACCCACATCACTGAGCTGCAAAGTGCCTGCCTTGTTTTTCTACCTACACACCAGCGCCACTCCGCATTGTCACTGATACCACTGCCCCAAATAGGTTTTCAGTTACCCAAAATCAATGACATGAGGTCAGCATACCGTCACCCCCATCTGCCATGCATAATTACGCACACTAGCAGTAGACTAGTAGATAACACTGACTTATCACAATGAGCCATAAAGGTACTATTTTACCTTGCGTATGCAGATGGGTTTGCAAACTGACTGAGGGATTTGATATAGATCTGCACACAGACATTCTGAAAAGGGAGGTCGGCTTGTCTGTGCATATATTATGCTGCACTAATGTTGCTCTCTGACATTGGCCTCATTTCCATGTTCCTTAATCTGTGTGTGTGTGTGTCTGTATGTGTGTATGGCAGGGGGCAGTGAGTGGCAACGGCGTGGACCTTTCAGTCATCAACGAGGCCAGGAACCTGGTGTCAGACCTGCTGATGGACTCGTCTCTGTCGCCCCATTCTATCTCTTCTCTGCGCAGTATCTCCAGCCTCATGGGGACTTTCTCAGGCTCTTGCCGCCCCAGGGTCAACCCCTTCACACCCTTCCCTGGTTTCTATCCCTGTGATGAGGTGGATGACTCAGTAGAGAGGAGTGACAGGAAGTCCCTGAAGGTGGGCAAAGCTGGGCTCAGCCATTGCATGATCATTCAAGGGTACAGGCCAGGGTGGACAGACAGGACTACTGTAGCAAACTACTATAGCAAGTACATTTTTCAGTTTTTAATACATGGTACATGGTATTTAAACCCAATGTCCACCACAATTTTTTTTTTTTAAATGACATGATTTACATTCAGGTCATTAAACAATCTGATAACGGTGACAACCCAGTAACTACAAAATAGAATTACAATCTCTATGATAAAGCACTGTATTCTTTATTTGTTCATTGTCAAAGCAATACAACATGGTATGAGACAAAACAAAGATCACTGGGACAGTACTGATGACATTATGACTATCAATCATAATAAACGTGCCTGCTATACCTCTGAAACATAATATGTGCCTAATGAGGGATCTCATCATAAGTTAACAAACATAATTTGTATTTTTTACCTTTTTACAGTTTTAATGCAACAGTTGTTGCATTTGTTGTTGGCACACTACATCAGTTGCGATGCTTATACATCCCACTTGCAAGAATTGGAATAATGATTAATCTTTCTGTCTTTTCCTTTTTAATGACTGGGTGGAGAAATTCCTCTCGCATATTTGTGTGCTCCCAAACATGCTGACAAAATCAACAGTTTAGTCTCTTACTGGTGGGAAACTAAAATGCGTCGTCCTCTTATTCCACCAAAATAACAGTAAAAATGTACCCGCATGTCATTTATGCAGTGCCATTTGTAAATCAGTTTGTAATTTACAGCAGTAGACGGGAGATGAGTGAACAGACAACCATCTACCCAGCAAGGCACTAGAACACAGACAGTGTTGGGAATGGGAAAGATCCTGCTCCAAGAGTTTAAATAGCGGAAATGATCAACAACAATGCTGCAACATATATTTGTTTATCATTCAAATACATTAATGTACATTGTAAAGTTGGTAAAAAGAGGTTGGGGACTTTCTAGCCCATTTAATGCAGTACACCCAGCTGAAATGTAATCCATCTTCATGGTTAGTTTGAATAAGTCAACAACTGCTCATAGCTACCTGGTGTGGAAATGATGTTTGCAGGGTTTGAGCAGCAGGAACAGCCTCCCCACCCCTCAGCTCAGGCGGAGTTCCACCTCCTCTCCACTCCCTCCTCTTGACTCCGCCTCTTCACGTTGGGAGCGCAACAATGGCAAGAGACCCCACCCTGACCTCAACCTGACCAGGTACCAACACAAACATAATCTCAGCTACGTCAATGTGTTTCCCCGAACACAGCGTGGATCAGCAAGGATATACAATATACCTCACCACCTCAGTTGAAATGACTTCAATGTTGTCAAGTCTTGCTGTTATTCTGCTAATTCCAGAAACACACACTGTCTTTAAAATTACTCAGACACACAGCCATTCAAAACCACCAATCTTCTTGACCACATTTTACCCTCAGTCTGCCTGATGTCTGATGTGGTCAGGGTTGGGTTGTAACGGAATACATGTAACGGCGTTACGTAATCAGAATACAAAAATCAAGTAACTATTCAGCTCGCGTTATATTTGAAAAACGAGTAATCTGAATACAGTTACCCCTACTGCACTGCTAATTTTATACTGGTTTCTTTATTGCTGAAACGATGACATTTCAAAACGGGATCAAATGGAAGTGAACAGACTGCTCCTGAATGCATAATATACTGGGGGCAAGTGACTGAACTTGCCTTTCAGTTTCCCTTTGCTTTTTATTATGATACATTTCTAATCTGTCCATTCTAATTCCATAATGTTTCTGATGACTAAAACAAAAGAAATGCAGATACAATGTTGCATATATTTAGCTAAATTGACATCTCAAATGTATTAGTATTTATTATTAAATGAACAGAAGCTGACCTGACCTCTACACAGTGGAAAGTTGAACATTACATCCTTTTTCAAAGTGTAATATATAATAACTATTTAAATGTATTACTGATCAAATACAAAAAGTGAACATGGCGTGTGCAAAGGTTTGAGCAACCTTTTAGTACTAAGTAGCACCACCTTTGGATATATAACAGCCGCCCAATGTGTCCTGTACCCCAAAACATACCTATCTGTGATGGAAAAAGTAAGTATTCCAAAAGTATTCTAAAAGTAATCTGAATACGTTACTTTTTTGAGACATGTAACTGTATTCGTATCTGCTTACTTTCAGAGCCATTTAATCAGTATTCAGGCACTAATTACATTTACAAAGTAACTCTCCCAACCCTGTATGTGGTAATATCAATTGGAACGACTTGACAGCTCAAATGACTTGGAAGTGTTCAACTTGTTTGAAGCAATCACACACCACATCACCAAGTTTTCATTAGAGTTTAGTTGCTCCTGATAAATCTGAGCTTTTTCACACTTAACACACAACACGTAGCGAGTACATGAAGTTTGTTTTACAGCAATCGGAACATTGTCAACCACTAACAAAAAAATAGGAGGAAGATTTGTCCTGTTGATCAAAATGTACTCATATCCTCAGTTTGTGCAGAAAAAGCAAAAGGAGTAAGATGTTTACATGTGACAGTACCAGCTATTGTTGGAGTAAGCCAGGCTAAAACGAAATCTCATAATCAGAGAATGAGCGTACCTGGGTTATTCAACAGAGTACTGTCGTTGCACTGCATACACCATAATAGCAAATGATGTTGTTTGGATGCTGAAATGTAGTCCCTGTATTTCTCCACAGGGTGGCAGTAGCGGTCTAGCTGTGTTGGCTGATAAGCTTCCTCGATATGAGGAGCAGATGTCTCGTTTGATAGATTATCTAAGTCAGTCATATAGGATAGGCTGTGTCTGCAATGTTGTCTTTTAGTGTAGTGCCCTGAGCACCAGATGAGGCGTTAGAACGCAATGATACATTTGACAGTGAGAGACCTTTTTAAAATAAAAACATTCCTCATACCTGTGCAAATAGTTGGGTTAGAGTTAATGGTTATAATTCAGTACAGTATTTGTATGTAAACATGAATGAATCTAAACTGATGTGATCTTTTACTGATGCGTGTCTTCTGTGTTCCAGCTTAGGTCTGCCCAATGGGCCCAATGCAAACCTACTTACCATTCCCAAGCAGAGGTCTTCCTCTGTCACCCTCACCTACCATGCAGGGTCCAGGAGAGCAGGTGAGGCTATGCAAGAGAACACAGATCTCCACAGGGACACTGCACTTTGACTGATTGCTCACGTTTGTGTCTTTTCAAATCCCTCCACTCCCATCCAGGCACATCTCCCAGCCTTAGCCCAGTCACCTCACCCAGCCACAGCCCTCCAGCAGTAGGTACAGGCCCCTCATCCTCCGTCGTCACCCGTTCGCCTGTGGAGTTCCCGGACACGGCTGACTTCCTGACCAAGCCCAGCGTCAATATGAACCTACACAAGCCCACGGGCTACACCATGAGCTCCACCGTCCCTCTCTGCACCAGGTAGAAAGTTAAACTTCACACCCAGAAAACAACAGTACTGCCGAAATGGTGTGTTTGGCTACATGTAGGGTGGCACAGTGGCTCAGTGGTTAGCACTGTCCCCTCACAGCAAGAAGGTCCTGGGTTCTAATCTCGGCCCTGGTCATTTCAGTGTGAAGTTTGCATGTTCTCCACATGTTCATGTGGGTTTCCTCCCACAGTCCAAAGGCATGCAGGTCAGGTGAATGGACATTAATACGGTCTTAGCAAGTCTTTAAATGTGTCTTTCTGAAACTTGCAGACACCCTCCTTAACACTGGCAGTAAGTAAGTGCCTTCTGTCACAGGTGTCTTTGACAGTGAGTGGATGTTTTTAGTTGCATCGTAATTGATCATGTCTGTGCCTGTCCTGTCTGTCCTGTGCAGCTGTGGTCGTCAGATGCTTAAGGGAGTTTCCAGTGGTGATTCGGGGGACGGTCACCAGCCGTACACCACAGAGGCTCAACGCAGGCGCTCGGGTACAATACAGTGCTTTACAGTCGTTGTTGTTTATTTGGCCAAACCATTTAAAATGTGTATATTTTGCAAACAAGACACCATTTTCGCCGTAATACAGATACACCTAATGCACAGTACATAATGGAGTGGGAGCAGCACAGCGTCACCCACAGAGTAGCAACCCTTTAAATCTTCACCAGTGATGTCAGTTTGTATTTGGAAGTGCTTTAAAAGATATCCCTCCTGTTTGTTAGCTTTTCCTCACAGGGATTGAACCAGAAAAACTTCCGTTGTTAGTCTGGGAGGTTAATGCTGCCATCTGCTGGCAACAGTAACACAGACACAAACACACATGCCCGCAGACAGGCAGAGGTATAATGAACCATACATATTGTATTATCTTCTCTTTACTTTTTTTCCAATCCATTATAACTTAATACCAGTCTATTTTAATTCAGTTTACAACCATTACCTATTTATAACTAAAATAGGCCTACCGTACATGTAAAATACATTTAGCTGCTACATACTGCCAGTCCTGGAATCAAAAGCCTAGTCAAAACACT
>OMOT01021309.1:2974-18201 GCA_900312575.1 Acanthochaenus luetkenii | reverse complement strand
TGTGTGTGTGTGTGTGTGTGTGTGTGTGTGTGTGTGTGTGTGTGTGTGTGTGTGTGTGTGTGTGTGTGTGTGTGTGTGTGTGTGTGTGTGTGTGTGTGTGTGTGTGTGTGTGTGTGTGTGGCAGGTGAAGGGCTTGACCTCAAGGGAGAGCCTCTGATCAGGGAGGAGAGTGTGGAGGTGGATGTGTCTGGGGAGAGGAACCAGGGGCAGGCAGAAGAGGAGGACAAGAGCCACAGGACAGACCAGCAGACTCAGGAATCAGAGGTACGTTTGAGCAGGGGGCCTCAGCTTACAATATGATAACCAGCAGCAGACTGACAACTATTTCCTTTGTCATGCCATTTGTATATTTGACTCCAACAAGTAGGCTAGTCCTGACAATACAGCAAAACTAGTGTGTGTCCAGCTGTGCCTGTAATTTTACTGTCATTCGTAACCCCGCCTGCCACAGTTACATTTAAGACATGTAGCTGATACTCTTATTCAGACTGGCTTACAATGAGTGAGCAAGTAGGGATGCAGTTCTGGTTCAAGAACTCCTTTGCCAGCCACCCAAGCTATCCATGAATTATGAAGTAGGCATCTCTTGGGTTTCCCTAGCTGGCCTACAGTTGATCTGAGCTGCGGTCGTCTTTCTTTCAGTCGACAAAACCGCTATTGTTCAAACGTCCCAGCTGTGTTAAGTTGAAATCAGTTTCACGATTGTGTGGCAGTTGAGCTTGGACATTCATCACAACGGCCTTCAAGCACATGTCTCTTTTGTCTTGTTTGTATTAGAAGCAATATCTTTTGAGTGGTGTTATCTCAATGTCAGACTCTGTATTTTAGTGCTGCATGTACATTTACTTTCGCACAAATATGCCAATGTAAATAGTATGTGAAATAACTTGCTGGTTGTCTCCAGGGTGAGCAGGAGTTCAGACTAGATCATATGCTGGAGGACCATGATACTCTCATGGAGAAGATAAACAGCTGGAACTTCCAGATCTTTGACCTGGTGGACAGAACAGGAGGGAAGACGGGAAGGATACTCAGCTACGTCAGTACAATAACCATAAACAAGCCATCTACAGTAGCTGTTTGTTTTATGCGTGTTTTAATATGTCCATGTTTGGTTATGTGAGCAAATTAAGTGTTAAGTGAAGTTGGATGTTGTTTATTTTTGATGACTGAAACTATTCGTTATGCTAAATTACCTCTTGCTTTAGGGTCCAGTGTGTTTTACCAGAGTTACGCTGCCCATCAGTGGTGGTGCTGGTCATCTTGTGTCCTGGTTTGCGTCTCAATAAAGTGGATTTGACTGTATTTCCTCAGGTGACGTACACCCTTTTCCAGGATACGTGTCTCTTTGAAATCTTCAAGATCCCTGTGAGGGAGTTCATGACATACTTCTGTGCTCTGGAAAATGGCTATAGGGACATTCCCTGTGAGTATTATACGGTGTAGGCTTCAAGAGATTCACATGTTATGTTTTTTTTGTGTGTGAACATAAAGGTTATAATAAATGTTCATTAACACGAATATATATTTTATGTTCATGTATGTTAGTGGAACTATTGGGAAGCTATTGTGTAGCAAACCTAAGGTGCAGTTAAAAATGTGATGATTTTCAATATTGTGCTACTATTTGGTTTCAAATTAATGCTGGTACACTAGCTAAATAACACATGTGAAATACTTTGGTTAAAAACACAGATCATAACCGGGTCCATGCTACTGATGTGCTCCATGCTGTCTGGTACCTGACCACTCGGCCAATCCCTGGGTTCCAGCAGATCCACAATGAACATGTGACAGGAAGTGACACCGGTAAACTATTCTCATACTCATTAAGTTTAAGTCTAAGTTCATTTTTAAAGCAAGTTTGATACAGAGATACAGAAATGTACACACATAAACACATACACAACTATAACACAGAGGAGCAGATAAAAAAGAGCAAACACACACAATCAGCAGAAGGCATACATGCAGGCATAACAACAAATATGACAAAAATATCAGTTGCAATTGAAAGCAAGGGAGTAAAAACAGGTTACAGATACAGATTGGCAGACTATTGCACAGTCTGGGAGCTACAATGGAAAAGGCCCTCAGAGTTGATGGATTACAGGTTATAATCTTGATGTGTGGCTGAACCACAATATTTTTTGTCTAGATGCACGCTGTCATTTAAGCAGCAATGCTGTGTAGCACAGCTGCCAGCCAATGTTTGAAGTTTTGAGTGGTCTGAGATTTTTTTCCAAAGATTTAGTCTCTACTCGGATAAAGAGTCTTTGCAAAAGAGCCCTGTACACAGAAACTGGTGAAGAATACACTGTAACATATACATGCAGTACCTACTACCCAAAGAGCTGTAACATTAACACAATACACAAACATACGTACAGTATCGGCACAGAATCAAAATGAGTGCAAATGCTTGATAAGAGCAACTATGATAAAGGACTTTCATCACAATATTCTACATTTATGTGAACTGTCTTGGCTTGAATCTGATCAGAACAAAATGATTTTCGAAAATTGCACATGAAACTTATTTGTATTTTTTTTTTGTGTGTGACACTTGTTCCCATTGGCTATCTCAGAGCATAATAACCTTGAAAAGATGGCTGGGATAGAAAATGTAGTCCTTCATTACTTCAAGAAATCTTGGACCACTGAATCTATACCCTTTGATGTCAGAAATAATTGACTGATTGGATCTTATGGCTTTCAGAAATTCCTGCTGTTATGGGATGTGGCCTTTTCTCTACAGAACACAGATGGCTTGGTTTAAAATGCCAAGATTCCCAGGCTTGTGTCTGCTAATGATATTTTAGCTCCATTAGAAATTAATTAAGGCTTACCCACTGACGTCTCCCTGTGGCTGCCAGAACAGCTGTCTTTTGATAAGGAGAGACGGGGAGAAGGCAATGAGAAAGAGACAGAAAGAGATGAGAATGAGACATGTGTGTGTGAGACAAGAGGATGTGTGTGTGTGTGTGTGTATGTGTGAGGGATTGAGAGAAAGAGAGTCATTTGTGATGAGAATTTTTTTTTTTTACCCCATTTAATTTCACATTAGAATTTTCTTTATTGTGGGATAGATTCACCGCTCGAATGGATTTTGCCAGGACAGGGTAAGCCTCTAACTTACTTTTCATTACTATGGGCATTTACTGACATAAATCTTGTGTGTTGTATGCCAGATTCAGATAGTGGGATCTCGCCAGGCCGGATATCCTATGCCTCCTCCAAGAGCTCCTCTATTTCCGATGACAGCTATGGCTGCCTGGCCTGGAACATCCCTGCTCTGGAGCTCATGGCCCTTTATGTAGCAGCTGCAATGCATGACTACGACCACCCTGGTCGCACAAATGCCTTTCTAGTAGCCACTAACGCACCACAGGTAACCTACAACATTTATGGATACTTGCTAGTGTTGTAGATTTCTTGACCAGTTTGATCTTGGCTCACCTGGAGACATGACATGTACCCATACAGTGCATTGTCTACAGGAAAAAGAATGAGAAGGAAGTACCAAATATGGTTTTAAAAGCAAAATTATATTTCATCAAGTGTTAAAAATGAAATATGAAATACCAGTACACTGATATCACTCCATTTAACCAGGCTAGTAATGTCACAGTGATTTCCCATATGCTGTCCTAGGTAACGGTCAGTATGTTGCATTATTCCCATGCTGACACAGATTAAATACAATGTTTGGTCCAATGGTCGCTTTGAGACAGTACCTATTCTATCTGGGATATCACTGCAGTGAGTTGGCTATTACCTCTCCTGCCCCAAAACAACCTTAGACTCTTTGTTTGACCCCCTCAATTTGCATATAGTTTGCATAACCAGTAACTGGGTGACACCATGAATATCGGTGCTCCACTTTGTCCACCAACACTTGGGCAAACCTGGAGCTGATGGCTCGCACCAGGTGTCATTTGTGGATGTCAGCTTAGCCGTCAACATAGTTGAAGCTGGCCTCCTTCGAGGCAATATGAGCTGTTAGAGTGCTTACTCCTCCACCAGTGAGTCTCAAACGTGTTGACCAATTTGCCTGCTCTCTCTCGAGCACTGGGTCAGCACAGGACTGTGCTCTCTGCTCTTATACCTGTACACTACTTGTACTTGTACTTGCTCTTCTACTCGTAGTTCTCCCAGCTTTCCACAGACAAAAGTAATACTCTGCGGGTATTAAAAATATAATACAAAAGCTACTATATATTTACATTTGAAAAAAGAATGGCATACATCCACAAACTTGTCTTGAGAAGGGTCGGGTGACTGAGACGTCAACAAATAAACCAATGCAGAGGTGATCCTGTGTGTAGTTTTTTAACGACACTCTTTACATCCACAAGCTGTCATAAAACTTTTATTAATTTTAACAAATCAACTGCATGTGAGTAAATCAAAGGTCCATTCAAGTAAGTTAAACAATTCCATAACCACACCACAAAGTGCATAGGATGCAGACACATGAGAATATCTTAAAACAATAGATTATGATTAAAATGGCTAAAGCCATCCTGTGGCAATATATAACCTGCTAATCAAAGGGTGATATTTTAACCAATCAGAACTATAATACATTTGCTTTAATGCAATTCCAATAATAGCCAATCACTACAGCCTTCTGTCAAACTACTGAAGTTTGCAGATACACAACCTTGTTAGATTTAATCTCCAACAACATCAAAAGTGCCCATCAGTGGGCCATCTAGCATCGTGGCATGCAAACCACAATTTACAGCTCAATACCAACAAAACAGTGGAAACGATACTGAACTTCCTCAAGTGTCCCCCAACACCCACCTTAAAGTGGACAATGCCTAGTGGAGTCATTTCAGCTCTTGGGTACCCCCTTTACCAACACACTGAAATATGATACTAACATCAATGTCACTGTCCAAATATGTCAACAGCCAATGTACTTTCTGAGACATCTGGAGAGACTCAAAGTCAGCCCAGATCTCCTGGTCCAGTTCTACTGGGCTATAATTAAAAGCATCCTGAGATCCTTCATCACCATCTGGTACAGCCTAAACATCTGTTGCCTCTAATAATGCAGTCCATTTACCATCGAGTATGGTTCTATGTCTGTAAAATTCAAAAGGGAAGACAGGTATAGTGGCAGCTTGCCAGACAGTGCTTTAAAAATAAGTTCAAGTTCATTTATTTATATAGCCCTTTATCACAAGCATGTCTCAACTGACTTTACAGAAAATGAGCCAAACTAGATCTACCTGAACAACAATCAGTGGAATTACAGAATAGTATACACTTCCAAGAAAACCTTATTAGGTGAAAAAATTGAAGAAACCTTGGGTGGGCCAAGTCAAAGAGGGATCCCCCACCAGGACGGCTGAGTGTGCAATAGGTGCCGGGACAAACAGTGGAATGTACAATAACATAGACAGTGACATAGGAAACGGATAAGGCGATAGAGGCAGACAGATTGGGGCACGGTCGGTGATGATGTCCACAGATCCAGGGGCTGCGATCACGTAGTAACAGCCGGGTAGTAACAGCATCAGGGATGGGACAGTGGCCAGCAATAACGACCATAGGGGAAAGGGGTAACACCCGTGTCCACTGCATGGTAGGAACATTGTGCCAGTGTCTGAGAAAAGAGAAAACGGAACAGACAGACAGACAAACTCCACCGAGCATTGATGACCATAAGTGCCAGGGCAGGAGCTGGTGACCGTAGGAGCCGGGGCAGCACCCACGTCCACTGCATGGTAGGAATACTGCACGTGTCAGAGAAAGAGGAAGCACAGACAGACAGACACAGACACTCTAGCGAGCACTGATAATAAATAATAAATAATAAATTAATAAAATAGACTGTTGTTCTCTTGGTAAGGGACGGCCATCCAACTTTGCTATACAGATTACAGTGATGGGTGAGAAACCCATCGCCAGTAATAAAATGCAGAGCACTATGATATACTGCATCAAGAGGCATCAGAGAGGTGGGCGAGGCATGCATATACAGAACATCACCATAGTCAAAGACATAATATTGTTGATTGCACAACTTTGATTTGATTTGCTAATAGAGGAAAGACGGGACTTATGTCTATAAAGAAATCCTATCTTTCCCCTTAGTTTTTTGGTGAGGTGTTAATCCTGAACCTGCTTCTTTTGCATTATATGTGATGTACTGTCAAATTATCATAAATTGTTGTGACACACTCGGGTGCTGTGTTGAGTGGTCACTTGACCGGAGATAACAAATCGACTGTCCACACACACCAAGGCAAACCACAGTTTTATTGACTGTTTGGAGGAGGGAAAAGGTTAGTCTCTCACACACTGCTAAGGCGTTAGAATGGTCAGAGTCCAAGCAGGGGTTCGGTACATGGGAAGGTAATATTTTAGCTCATCATAGGAATGACAATGTCATCTAAATATGCAGCAGCATACTCACGGTGGGGCCGGAGGACCTGGTCCATTAGCCTCTGGAAGGTCGCCGGGCCCCCGTGGATGCCAATGGGCAGCATCCTGTATTGAAACAGGCCGTCCGGGGTGGAGAAGGCCATCTTCTCCCGGTCCTGCGGGGCCAGGGGTACCTGCCAGTACCCCTTGGTGAGGTCCAGGGTGGTATATATTGAGCGTTCCCCAATCGCTCAATTAGCTCATCCACCCTGGTCTCCTGCCGCTGTCCCTCTGACAGCTGCTCCCCCATCGGCACTGTCACTGGCTCGGTCCGGGCTGGGGCCTGGGCAAAGGAAGCAGACCACAGGACCTCTCGGGCCACCCATTTTTAAAAACAGTTTAGTATGGTATATTTTGATCGGGGGCCGTCTTCCAGGTTGTCGCACCCGGTAGTTTACCTCCCCTACTTTCTCTAAGATCGTGCCACTTGGCCAGGAACTTACAGTCTGAGGTAGGGATCAGTACGAGCACCTGGTCCCCCGGGGTGAACTCCTGTGACTCGGTCCGGCGGTTGTAAACTTGTTATTGGGCCGCCTGTGCATCGCCATGTGCTCTCTCACCAATGGCCACAAGAGGGCCATGCGGTTTTGTATTTCCTCCACATGTTCCACCACTGTCCGGAGGGGGGATGGTTGGTGTTCCCAGGTCTCCATGGCGAGGTCCAGCAGCCCGCGGGGTCTTCTCCCATAGAGTAGCTCGAAGGGCGAGAACCCTGTGGAGGCCTGGGGCACCTCCCGCATGGAGAAGAGCAGGTAGGGAAGCAGCCGGTCCCAGTTCTTCCCGTCCGCTTCAATTACCTTTTTGGCATCTGTTTTAGTGTCTGGTTAAACCGCTCTACTAACCCATCTGTCTGCGGGTGGTACACCGATGTACGGATAGGCGTAATGTTCATCATTTTATATAAATCCTTCAGTATCCGAGACATAAAGGGGGTTCCCTGGTCGGTGAGGATCTCCTCAAGGATCCCGACCCGGGAACACAGCATCACCAACTCGCGAGCGATCCCCTTGGTGGCCATGGTCCGTAGTGGGATCGCCTCCGGATATAGGGTGGCGTAGTCCAGGATCACGAGGCTATAGCAGTGTCCCCCGGGCACTTCATGGCAGCGGCCCTACCAGGTCCATCCCGATCCTGCTGAAAGGGACTGAAATCACAGGCAACGGTATTAGAGGGCTCCGGAGGTGCTGGCACTCCAGCAAAAGTCCTCCATAGGTTTCTTCACCCCAGGCCAGCAGAACCTCTCACTGATTCGCTCTAGGGTCTTCTCCACCCCGAGGTGGGCCCCCAGCTGGTGGGAGTGCGCCAGCCGGGAGCACTGAGATAATCAACGGACGGGGGACCAATAATAGCTCAATTATACGACCTGACTTTTGGACCACTTAATATAGCAGTTTATTTTTTATGGCAAAATGGGGATCATTTAAAACTCTCACCCCATCCATGAGCATCCCGTCCACCACTGTGACCTGCTGCAGTGCACTGGTGAGGTTAGGTCCTCCAGCTGGGCCGACCCGAAGCTCCCCGCCAGGGGTTCGGCTGGAGGATTGGGCTCTGCTCCGGGACACAGAGGGAACAGGTCTCCTAGGCCTCCCCCTCGGCCGGCAGTCCCTGTTCCCCCCTTGATCCCCCTGCCACATTGTGTACATCACGCAAAGTGTATCATGTTAGGTCTCTGTATAATTAGTATTGTGGTGACTATGTTGAACACAAAGTAAAATTCCCTTTACAAACTCTATATTCTGGGTTTTTTGTGTGTGATTCTAATCACAATTAATTCCTAAAGCACATAACATGGTCTATTATATCCTGGACCAGGATCGTCTTGCTCTCTGATTGTCTCTCTGAAGTTATGTATAGCAAAGGGGAAAAGGTTAACTGTATGCCCCTGTTTAAATATTTTATTTTCACAACATGTCTAGTGATAGCACTGATACTGTCTGGGTTGTGTAAAAGTCCCAGGAAAGGGAGTTACATGAAAGGAGAGGGAACCCTGAACTTATTGATTGCAGATGGTGTTGACAACCACAATGTCTGGAAAATGGCTCTTTTTGGTCTAGTCTTCAGTGTTATACTTCTTTTAACCTGTTGTGCTTCTTCCCACTCCCTCCAACCTTACTTGCCCTTTGCGGCCTGCCTCCCCCGTTTCATGACTAAATCCCCTCTTGTGTCATTCATTTATTGATTGGTTGCTATTTTTAAATCCATTACACATTTTGAGACACGTGTGCAGGCACGTCATGAAAGCAAATGTATCTCTGATGATGCATAGGGTAGCATAAGAAACTCCTTAGCCTGTCCTCTCTCCCTCTCTCACCCCTCCGGTTTACCTCCTGTCCTGTGTAGGCAGTGCTGTACAATGACCGCTCAGTGCTGGAGAACCACCATGCCGCATCTGCCTGGAGCCTCTACCTGTCCCGGCCCGAGTTCAACTTCCTGGTCAACCTGGATCACGTGGAGTTTAAGCGTTTTCGCTTCCTTGTCATCGAGGCTATTCTGGCCACAGACCTCAAGAAGCACTTTGACTTCCTGGCTGAGTTCAATGCCAAGGTCTGAGATATGATCTGAATTTATAATTATCTATTTATTGTTGTGTTAATTTATAAATATGTCCGCTTTACTTTTATCTGGCACCACACCATTATAACAGAGGATTAGAATGTTGTGTGTGCTCTTACATAGAGCATCAGCCTTCAGGTTTGTAAGTGGTAGCAGAAGTAATATCTGTTATGCTCCTAACAAGACCCCATACAGCTGATAGGTTGCAGGTTACATTCGTCATGTGAAAGGGTTTTCAGGATGGTAGGTGAAAATTTAGTTGACAAAAATGCAATAGGATGAATGGAGGATAAACCAGTTACCCGTTGTAATAAGGCATCCATCTCTGTCTTTTTTTAACAGGTGAATGATGTGAACAGTCCAGGAATTGACTGGACCAATGAGAACGACAGGCTGCTGGTGTGCCAAGTCTGTATTAAGCTGGCAGATATCAATGGACCAGCCAAAGTGCGTGACCTGCACCTCAAGTGGACAGAAGGCATTGTCAATGAGTTTTATGAGCAGGTACAAAATGCATGCTAATGTTGCAGAGGGTGTTCGATGTACACTAACTCTTTTACAGTTCAAGGTAAAAGGATAGGGTGGAGCAACTCCCCTGTGGTTGTGGTATCTAGGCTCATCACCAAAGGTCTGTGTCTGTGGGATGTTAGCTGTGATTTTCTTTGTTCGGTCTCCAGGGAGATGAGGAGGCTAGCCTGGGATTACCCATCAGTCCCTTCATGGATCGCTCCTTACCGCAGCTGGCCAAGTTACAGGAGTCCTTCATCACCCATATTGTAGGACCGCTCTGTAACTCCTATGATGCTGCAGGCCTACTTCCTGGCTACTGGATCAACGAAGAGGGATCAGATGATGATGAGGAGGAGGAGGAGGAGGAGGGGCGAGTGGACACAGACACCGACGATGACGAGCTGGAGGAGGAGCTGGCACCAAGTAAGAGATATGACACTAACGCCTCATTAGTTGTGTTATGTATACTACGCAAGGTTTAGGTTTTCTGAAACATGTTGATTGATCCACTGGGTCGTTTAGATTATTTGAGAACATCTCTGAACATTTCTCGAAACACAATAATTCTGTATGCTTTCTGTCCACTACAGAAAGGAGGAAGGGCCGCCGCAGGTTGTTCTGCAACATCATGCAGCACCTGACAGAGAACCACAAGGTGTGGAAGAAGATCATCGAGGAGGAGGAGAAGAGCAAAGAGCTCGGCAAACAGCAGCTGCCTGACAACCTGCTCCCCAGCCTGCCGGCCAGCCTGCCCACCTCCCCGTCTGACGACATTCAGGTCATCCAGGAGGAGGAGGAGGGAGAGGAGCGTCAGTAGCTGTAGGAAGAGGACGTAGGACAGAACATGGATGCTTGGGAAGAGGAGAGGCAGTAAGGGCATGAGTCCCTCACCCACCTGCCTTTCACCCAGACATGAATATAGAGAAACACACATAGACAATTGACAAACACGCACATAAAAGATACCTTGCTCCCTCACACACACACAAACATACATTTTGAAAGTTTCACTGTGCTGACACTCAGATGCTTACGCAGTCACGTTGGTTTTTTTTGAGAAAAAATGAAAAAAGGCCTTACTACTGTGAGTGGATCCTTGCTGCAATGGTGGGAGCCCCACTCCTATGCACTTTCATCCCATGGAGAGTACAGTGCACCCAGAAGAAGCACCAGAACTGAGGAGGAAGGTGCAGAAGAAGAGTGGAAGGGGTCAGCATAGACTTGCCCTCCATGGTAACCTGGCTGTGATGCTGCCTTGAACGCAAAGCACTTAAGTCTCCCTTAGGTACAAAATAAATCCTGCCTAGTTCAAATGAAAGGTAGAGGAAAATAATGAAACGAGCAACATCTTGACGTGATTGACACCCATTACCAAAGTGAACAGTTCGAACATGGAAAGACTAGAGACTGAGGCTGTTTCAGCCTCAATGTCAGGTGTATTCTTGACTTATATATCAAATGTGCCTGTCTGAACCTTTACTGAGTCCATATTGGCCCCGAGCCTGGACTTGTGTAGTTATCTCCCCTTGCTGGTGACACGAAACACTGTATCAGACTCAGTCACAGAGACATTATTGAAATGTTGACTGATTAATAGCATTATATCTGCATCATTTTTGATGCTTTTATTCATGTGTACCACCCGCCTTTTATGTTGAATACTTTTACTCTCTTTGCTTCATTTTGTTTGAGTGTGTGTATGTTATTTGTGTGTGTGAATGTGATGGAGAGAGAGTGAGCGGGAGAAAGAGAGCACATTTGTAATTATTTTAGTTTGTAATGTGTGTGTGTGTATGTTTGTGTGTCTTTTCAGTAATGTTTGGTTTCTAATCAGTGAAATGTCCTCTGGTGTGTAACATGTTGCATTCAGATCAGGAGTGTTGTTTCAATGAAGGGATTCTTCATTTTCATTTTTATTTTAAGTATTTTTTTTTTAAAGGTTACTCAGGATTCACGCAAAGTTGAATAATTATTTTGCAAGAATTTATGTCATTCATGTTAAATACACTTTTAAAACAAAGAAAATTAAAATCTGGGTGACTGAAGTAGTTTGTCTTTTTATGAACAACTTGACTACAAACACAAAGCAATTGAAATCCTCCTCCGTGACAGAGGAACATACTGTATGTGCTGTCTCTCTGCCATTCATAAACTATTTGCATAACCTTTTAACAACCTCACTGGAGAAATGCTTATCTTGGTTGTCAGCAGACTGCAAATGGCGCGTTCGCAGCAACACAACATATTGTACAGTTTGGCAATTCATGTAACAGTATATTAGGAAAAGGTTTTTTTTCTTGGCATTGTTTTGAAACAAACCGTACGATACCTAAACTTTTATGTTTGTCAATTGGCACACACTGATGTTTAGACAAATTAAAAACCCAACCCATTTCTCTCTTTCTCATTTATTTATTTTTGTGTATATTTTTTTCGCCAAACCCATAACTTGGCCAGTGTGTAAAGAAGGGATCCAGGGTTTCACGTTCTCTTTGGTTATGTTTATATATATTTTACGACGTGCCACGAGGCAGGTTGAAAAACGAATAGTTCTCTATTTTTGTCTGTACGAACTCTAGCCATTCCACTAGAATAATATGTTTTATGAAAGGGAAGGCAGCATTTCAAGCCTAGTTCCTTTATCACCATATTAAATAATTTTCTCTGGAGGAAAAAATGTTAAGTAAGCAGTGTAAATCAAGATAGTAATATTTAAAGACAAAAAATAAGATATATAGGTGTGCACATTTTAATACCAAACAAGTGTTTAGCCTCTGTACAAAAGAGTATGTGCATATAAATATATTTTTTAATTAATCAATTGAATGCATCTGTTTTCTACACGCAGCTGACATATTGTACATTGAGATCCTGTAATTACCTTTGTGTTTCCAGAGTTTTTATCTACTACTATTTACAGGTGTGGAACTGTGGGGTTTGGTGTTTTATTTGAATTTTCCATTTGGTTTCAGCCTCTCCCTGTTCTGTATCATAACCACTCTTGTAGTGTTCATTATCACTCTTATCACTGTTGTCTCACTCTACCCAACTAGTGCCAAACTTTCCCCACACAGTCTGTGGGCTGTGATACACCGAGTGGCAGATATTTCTGGCCTCTGGTACCGCTCATCCAAGAGAACACCTTGAGTCAAATATTCCACTAGGCTCAAAGTGACGGTGACAGTGGCAAGAGTCGGAGTCGGACTCGGGTCAGAGCCATATATACGTTCAGACAACTCTGTCATCAGCTGTTTCACATGCACCCATGCCGGATCATAAAGCCTAGATAACTCCCGTCCCCTCATATTCTGGCTCATGAAGTTGTAAAAGTTGATCGATGTGTGTCTTTTCACTGTGTAGTCTCTCGAACCACAGTGTCCTCTGATGTTTGTGCCATAAATACATCTATGAATGGTTGTTACCATTATGTAGCATCAAGATATGTACGTTTGTCTAATGTAACCATTCACCCTTATCAGCATTGTGGGGGCAACTGATTTTTGTTGTTATTTATAGCTGTCATAAAACACCATCCCTAAAGTATCAGCAGTTTCTCATTGATTTTTATTGGTGTGTGTGTGTTTGTATGTCTGTGTGTGAACTCACAATATACAGTACTATATTTTAAACACTGTCTTCATTTCTTTGTCCTTGGTACCCCAGATACATTGGGAGCATGTTAACATCAATAGTGTAACATTGTCCAAATAGAACACTAGGAAACACTTCACAGAGATGCAGTCTGCTCATTTGACCATAATCCGCTGTATCCACGGCACATCACCAGCCTAACAGAGGAGTGCTTCTTCAGCCCTCTAGATGAGGAGAGGTGAACTAAGAAAATGGGTGACACACATGGCTGTTTTTCAACTTCATGAACATTATTCATTATTGTGTTGGGTATCCTGGGACTTTCAAGGCACAGGATTGGTATACTGGTGACGGCGCTCCCTGCCTGGGTGTCACGTTTGTCCAAGGATTCTGACTGCCGTTATTAAAGAATAACTTAACACCAAAGCCAAATCTGTGTAAAGCCTGACATCTAATGGTAAAAAGCATGCCACTGAAATTGGCTGATCTTTGGTGCCAGGTGATGTCACCCTCTAAAGAGTACAACGGATGGTGACATCACCAGGCTCCAAATATCAGCCAATAGCAGATGGCAATTTCAGTAGTATGCTTTTTACCATTGGACGTCAAGCATTACGTAGATTGGGGGTTAAAGGATGTTCAAGGATCTTCAAGCTATGAATAACATTTAACAGATTCGTGTCAGTCTGACATTTCAGATTTAGCTGTTAGCAATAGCTTAAGCATAGAATTTGAATTGGATAGAACAAACATCCCCATTCGAATCAACTTTCCAGGATGGTCGGAGCGGCGGCCATTTTTGGTACACAATGGCTATTTAAACAGATTTTTGGCAAGTCACTGACGTAAGAGGTTTTGCAGCAATGACGAAAAGCAAAGGAAAACTGTCTTCTTGCTCAATCGCCGTCGCCCTGCTGCCAGGTTACTTATGGACTGTTGGACTGATGTGGGTTGAATCGCTTTATATCACTGTTGGTAAGTCGTCACATTTTACTACTTAAACGATAATCTTGTAACGTTACAAAGCTAACCCTAGTTTAGGCTACAGCCACAGTGTGATACACTTCACGGCCCTACCGCCCAGACTTCCGCTGTCACTATAGCAACTAACCCTTAAAATGCCATAGGCGACATTTTATGGTGAACTAGTCCAATGACCACGGCAAACAGTGGGGTGTCCATTCTATCCAATTCTACGAGCTTAAGACTAATTTATCAAGAGCTTAAGACAGACTTCACCCCAAAAAAAGACACTAAAAATCCCTGTACCACCAGTATTACAATAAGGACATTTAAACTGACATTAAATTCACACCTCCACTCACATTTTAATACTGATAAGCACCATTTAGCAGAAACCAGTGTTACATACAGGTTTCTTGAAATCCACCAGAGTTGCAGTGGCCTTCTGATAGAGGGTTTTTCCACGGAGCACTATCCCTGGAGACAGGGTCAAAGTTAGTCCAGGTGACGTGAAACGTGGCCCAAGTCCAACTCCAACACACAGAGTACAGAACATTCTTTGAAAGTCTGCTAGTCTCATTTCGCCCCACAGTTGGAACACGCACAAATCACCGGTCTCACTTATCTGGCCTGAAGCTGTACCGAGAAGACAGGGCTATGAACCATCATAGAGGTGTACTCTATCAATCATTGACGTATACCTAACCCATCGCTACAGCACCAAGGGTCATAGACATTTCATTTTCTGGGCTCAAAGTAACTGAGTTACAAAGAACTCAATCAGTTTCGTGCTTGTGTTTCCAGGATGTCCGACTGGACTTAAGTCTAGGTGCCTGTCCCTGCCGCTTGAAAGTATTGTGCAAACATGCATATTGCTCAGTAAAATAATGCATGAGCAATTTCATAGAATGTATCAAGTGTCCATGTGTAAAAATCCACCTTTCTGTTGAAAGTCCCTTGGAAAAATTGGGCGCACATTGCATTGTGGGAATGGGCCGGAAGAGCGGAAAGACTTCAATCCAGGAAGATGCCGTTTTTATGCACCTGGACCATGGGGTTGCCTACATGTGCAAAACACTGGAGTTCGGACTTGAAAGACTGAGCAAGCTGTAGTGTATGCCTGCTTGCCTGCTTGCCTGCTTGCCTGCTTGCCTGCTTGCCTGCTT
>OMOT01021274.1:0-13776 GCA_900312575.1 Acanthochaenus luetkenii | reverse complement strand
CAACCACACTGCTCAGAGCCTAGGAAATTGATGTATAGCTATCCTTTCTAATTTAGAATAGAGGTGCTACACAATGAAAAGAGAAAACACAACAGACAGATACACTCCAGCGAGCATTGACGACCATAAGAGCCAGGGCAGGAGCTGGTGACCGTAGGAGCAGGGAAGCACCCACGTCCATTGCATGGTAGGAACACTGTGACAGTGTCTGAGAAAAGAGGAAGCACAGACAGACACTCCAGTCAGCACTGATGACTGTAAGAGCCAGGGCAGCACCCACATGCACTGCGTGGTAGGAACACTTTGACTTTGACGGTGTCTGAGAAAGAGAATGACAGGCAGCCACGCACACTCACATAGCCAGGCTGAGCAAGCATGTACACTCAGTCAGACATATTCAGCCATTCACACACTCATACAGATGGCAGAAAATAATGATTAGACATGTAGCAACCAGGAGGCGGCCCTACGCTGGGTTCCCAACTGCAGATTTCTATGTTAATACTGTCTAAGCTGAAGTAGGAGGGAGACTGTGTCGGTCCCGAGCAGTGCTAAGGTTGATCATATGACAGTGAGAATAAATACGTTTTCAGATTTCCACAGAACTAGCCTCCTTAATTGTAAGAGTAAGCCGGTTCCAGAGAAAGGAAGCTCGGTAGCAGAACACTGTACTGCCTGCTGATTTTTTCTTGATTCTAGGGACAGTAAGGTACCCAGCGTTGTGCGATCGAAGGTCACGAGGGGGAACATAAGGAATGATAAGGTCAGATAAATATGATGGTGCAAGCCCATGTAATGATGTATATGTTAACAGAAGTACCTTAAAGTCTTACCTGGCTTGAATTGGAAGCCAGTGAAGGGAGGTCAGGATGGGAATAATATGGTGTGGCACACTCGGGGGTGTCCACGTGACTGGAGATAACAGAAAGACTGTCCATACAAAGAATAAACAAGCACAGTATTGTATTCACTGTCTCGGGGAGAAAATGGGTTATTCCGTTATGGGCAATGTCACTTAAGGGGTTGTCTTTGTCCAGTCCAGGGGTCGGTACACGGGGAAGGCTCTCCTACAATCCGGGGGTCCAGGCAGGAGAAGGGTTCTCAGACGGAAATGGGTTGTGCCAAATAGAGCTCTCAGACACTCTCGCTTACTACCGCCTACTTTCCCCATGGGTACACTGAGGTCCGAATGGGCATAATGTTCATGACGTGTAGAGATCCCTGAGTATCCGGGACATAAAGCTGGTGCCCTGGTCTGCGAGGATCTCCTCCAGGATCCAAACTCTGGAACACATCATGACCAGCTCGCGGGCGATTCCTTTGGTGGCCATGGTGCGTAACGGTATGGCCTCAGGGTACCCAGTGGCGTAGTCCACAATAACCAGGATATAGCTGTGTTTCCGGGTACTCCGCGGCAGCGGCCGATCAGGCTCTGATTTCAGCCAAGCGCTCATGAGCTGAAACAGCACATGCATCTGGCCCCGTGGTGGGACTGCGGGGTTGAATCCCCGGTCATGGTACCACTGCGCTCTGGTAACCAGCGTGTACCCATGACGTTTCACAATAGCCGTTTTCAGCTGGAGATATGTCACGTCCCTCTCACTGGCCAAATCCATGTGGTCTGGGCAAGACCTGAAAGGAATGGGGCTATCGGTCCCCACCATTGTACCTCCAGCCACCCTTCCCTCCGTGCCATCCTCTCGAAGGTCGCCAGGTACGTTTCCACGTCATCCTCATGGGTCTGCTTGACGAGGAAGCGTGCGGGGTTGGGGCGGACGGTCCTCGCAAATGCCGCTCGCTCGTCGACCTCTCCCTGGTGTAAGGCAGGGTTTCGGTTTGGGCCATCTGCACCTCCATCGCCTGGACGTGTCCGTACTTCTCCTCCGCCTTCTGTACCTGGAGGCGTATCTCTTGATCGTGGCGAGCTTGTAGCTGCTGGTCAAGGTGCTATTAGCGAGCCTGATGCTGTTGGCTCATCTGCTACTGGCGAGCCTGTAGCTGTTAGTTACTCGTCACCAGCTGGTCAACCAACGCTCTTAGATCCGTCCCTTCCATTCTCTCTCTCCGGTGTGGGATCTGTTATCTCCGGGAACCCAATGTTGCCCGCATTCGCCACCATATGTAGCACACTCGGGTGGAATGAGTGTCCACGTGACTGGAGATGACTGTTCACACACAGAAAAACCATTAGTCCGTTATGGGCAATGTCACTTAAGGGGTCTTTGTCCAGTCCAGGGGTCGGTACACAGGGATGGCTCTCGTACAATCCGGGGGTCCAGGCAGGAGAAGGGTTCTTAAACGGAAATGGGTTGTTGCCAAACAGGGCTCTCAGACACTCTCGCTTACTTTCGCCTACTTTCCCCATGGGTACACTGAGGTGCGAATGGGCATAATGTTCATGACGTGTAGAGATCCCTGAGTTCTCGGCAGTCTCATTACACTCTCTTGCTTACTTCCTCCTACTTTCCCCATGGGTCGCACAAGTGACAGGAATACACTTTTTTCTCATTTTTTTGGTGTTCTTGGTGTTTTATGGCATTTAGTATGTGTATTCATGGTGTGTTATGGTCAATCAATGAATATGGGACAATGTGCTCTAACTAAGCTTGTGTAATGATAAGCAAGCTGACAATGTTTTTACAGTGCCAGACATGCTGGTAGCTTTAGCATTAACATAAAACTCAAAATCAGTACAGTTCTAAGAGCACAATAAATACTTCCCAAGGATTCAATAAAACAAACTATTCAACTACACATAATATTCCTCCAAATATTTGTTTGAGTGTCTCCACAGATTGTTCTAACTGTTGTTGTATAATGGCACAATTATTGACCATTACCATTTTCTATGAGGGCTTTATCAACTAGTATTTGTAATATTACTTTCTTCCTACTTACACAGCAACATTTTGAGCCCACAAAAAAGCCCTGATGTCCACCTTTTTCCTTTTCTCTGCCATTCCCATGTTTTGGTAAACCCTGACCTGGCTGACCCACAGGTTAATTATGGAAGGAATTAATATACTTTAACCTAACTCTAATATAACGTTAATGCCATAATGTGCAATGGGTGTTAATGTGGGCTACTGGAGACTATAACGTTATAGCTAGCTAATGTGAGCTGGCACACATTTAAATAGCTAAGTAAACATTTATGTTAGCTAGACGATCATTATCATGTAAGATGTAGCTCCTCCACATCCACTTTAAACACTCACCATCAAAAACTGGAATGAGTCTCCGAATTGTTAAATTAATATAACTACAATGCCTGTCTCTAATAAAGGCTGGGTGCGCTACGCTGATCAAACAAATACACGCCCAGGCTATTATTGGACGTTTTACCGGTATGATCAATGTAACATTAGCTAGCAAGCTAGCTACCTCTAAATATGGATCTGGCTGGGTATACGTTAATTCACTTGAGGTGGTAAACACAGTCTGGTTACGTTTAAAAAAAAAATGCTGTTGATGGGTGCACTTTGGGCCAGATCTACTAAAGGTTTGCATATGTAAAAAGCTGTGCAAACTCATAGCACGTGCAAACAAATGTACAAACTGATCTACTAACAGCGTGCACTGAGGACTGCGTCTTTTAAATGTGCAAAATAACACGCCTTATCCAGTTAGTACTTTTGCGTCAATTAAAATGCACACGCTATGTTTACACGCTATTTAATACTGGGAGGAGAAAATGTAAATACATTGATGCAGCACACGCACTGTGATCTATCAAACCACAATGCAGTTTAGTTGACGGAGATTGCATCTTTATTTAATATGTTTCAAGTGAACGTGCAAACTCCCTGCATTTGTTTGTCAACATTTATTGAAAAAAGATCAATGAAATCACTTTCAAAATTCTAAACATATTATTACACAACTAAATACTAATTTATAATTGTGTGAAGCCCTGTAAAATCATTCTGAAAAACACATTACTGCAGTCACAAAACAATCTCGTACAGCTCTAACAATTGTAGCCTATTTTAACCTTCTAATTCTAATTCTATAGGCTCAAATTTCATTTTGCGCTTACGGTTCTGTTAGCCCCGATTCTTTAGTTGGAAGCCCAAGAACAAACCGGAGGAATCTTCAGGTTACAAACGAAGTATTTATTATGGTCACATGTAAGGTAATACATCGCTGGGTTCAGAGTGACAGAGCTCTTGCAGAGATCTCAGTCAGAATGAGCCCCTATTTCTGGAAATGTTTCACAGCTATCTTCTTGGGCTGGGCCCCATACAGAGGTTGGACTTTCACACAACCGAATGTGATTGGCCAATGACTAGTGACGTAGACAAGCCAACCACTGTCCACGCTTTGTTTTTTGAATGTATTAAACAACGTGTGTGTGTGTTGTTGTGGGCGTGTATCTAATGTAACAGACCCTCCTAACAAGATAGAGAAGTTTTCATTAGTTTCCGTTCTACAGACCAGTTCTAACCAGTTATGCTATCTTACAGTTCCAGACCCTCCAAGGACATACTTTGTGTGATAAGAACTCAGTGGAAAAGTAATAAGTATACATGATGTTTCAACATAAAGCAAAATACAGAATAAGTATACATGATGTTTCAACATAAAGCAAAATACAGAATAAGTATACATGATGTTTCAACATAAAGCCAATTATAACAGTTATATTGCCTGTCTAAACTCTCCATGGTGCAAACCATTACACATGCAAAACCCTCATTTAAATACTGCTGTCTCCACCACGTTTGCACCTGTTGTAATTTACTTACTAAATCACCATCAACCAAACACACACATTTTTAGAATGTACACGCAAATTAGAACCCTTTATGCGGGATCTTAGTAGATCTGGCTCTTTGTCTTTGTTTGAACAAAATTACTTACAAGGCATCTGTCACAGGTACGGTGGTGTCCATAATAGGACATCCTCGTACCTCAGACTAAACAGCCTCGTTCCTCAGACAAAAAGGCATCAGGTCTCGTATCAAACGGCATCATACAAACTTTTATTGTTATTTTTTATTATTATATATCTTTTTTGATAGTGCTGATTTTGACGGTGTTGATTTGATTAAATTTACTAGGTTTGTGAAAGGGGTGGTGGTATTGAGGGTAAAAAGGAACAGTTTCTAAATTTTCTCACAATATTAAAATAAGAAATGGTATAGGATCGAACTCAGGTCTACCGCAGGGAAGGTGGATGTTTTACGCTGTAAGTTATAGCTCAACACAGAAGAGACAGTCACATATATGCTATAAAAAGGAAATCAAGACAATCACCATCATCCGATGGATGAAGTCAAATCAAGTCATACATAACCAGTTAACCCATTTGTATGTTTTTCTTTATTATAGTATATAGTATTCTATATAGTTTAAGATATGTGTTGTAATATAATCAAAAGTGTGATCAAAGTAAAGTGTGATCAAAGTATCAATACCGATCAAAAAAAAATCTTATAACACAGTTATCTCCTTTAACAAACCTACCAAAACGTGTGATCGCGGTGTGAGTTATAAAAGACAGTGCACCGTCCCAAAATAAAACATTAAATTAATACAAATGAATAAATAACATTCACCCACACAGGGAATTGAAATTCGGTCTCCTGTAGATAGACATAGCGCTAAGTGCATAGTGCAAAAATGTAGGAGACCTGAGGCCGTTTCGTCTGAGGAACGAGGCCGTTTTGTCTGAGACTTGATGCCGTTTGGTACGAGACCTGAGGCCGTTTTTTCGGAGGAACAAGGCCGTTTAGTCTGAGGAACGAGGATGTCCTATTATGGACACCGTACACAGGACTAGCCTATAGCCCTAGCAGTCACCAGTCACTTGCCATTAGACTCACTCACTGAATACTTTTTAAAGAATTATTATATTAATATTATTATGCTTTTAGTTTATCCAATTTTGAAAGAATTAGCATTTTGACCTTCTGTGAAAATAAATAATGCTCTAATATATAGTTTCAGATATAATAGGAATATCACTCAAAAGTGAATGAACTTTTAAAAAACACAAGAATTAGCTCAATTTAATTAATAAGTGAAAGGGCAATGTTAATGATGCAAGTTCTGTATTCATATGTTTCATTGTCTATATTTGCATACATTGTTGGCATGTATGCCAATGTGTTTATAGCTGAATAAATATTTCATCAAAGCCATCTATTCCCTGAATGACTTCAGGTTAGAAGCTCAGAAAAGCAAGCTCCACTTCAAACTAAATATGTGATCAACATGGGGAAAGGAGGCCTTTTGCAAGCTATTTTTGCATAGTTGTTAATCAAGCCCATAATTATGAATCACATTTTTTTCCACAGCGAGCTTCTATGACACCATCAAGGCTTTACAACAATCCCTTGGATGGTCGACAACTAAGAATTGGCATTGTGCACGGAGTTATATTTCTTCGTAGTCTTGCAAATTGTCCCAATAGTAATCAGATGACATCTTCCTTTATCATTCAATACAGCCTTTCCAGTCATTTCAAATCTTCACACATTTTCAAACAGAATGTCAAGAAATAAACAGGCTTCACCTTCAAATGTCTACCTTTAGCAGCAAAATTGAGCAAGAACACCCAGTATTTGTTGGCTTGGCAGCATCCTCACTGTGTTTGTTAACACTGTTAACAATATCGAATCATGATTAGTAATAGCTTGATTAGTTTTGGCTTCTCCATTGAGTTCCTTTCCTCAATAATTTTCCTCAAATAAATAAAAATGCAATGACACGTTCTTGTGAGGTTCCTGGTGGTGTCAAGGTGCTGTTCATTAGCCTTTAAACGTCTTAGGTGTTTCCCCTGTCCCATCGTGTTTCAACCACACCAGAAGATGTGAAGTCATCTGGCACTTATTGAGAAACTACCCTGATATGGAAGACAAAAATAAACAGAGCAATTCAAGGTTGGTCCATCACTAGATTAATAATATGAAACACCTTGATTCCACATTTGTTTTGGTTCAGTGCCACATTTATGTATACAGATCCTTTGTCCTCCCAAGTTCCAGGAATGTATGATGTTTGAATAAACATCTTGTGCTCTGGTTCAGCATCCAGGTATATGGGAGCACTCCATGTCAGGCTGTTGGCTAGTAGCTCTAATCCAGCTCACATTTGTAAATAATTAGGGGGAACTTCAATGGAAATACATTTCCCTCCTTGCATGCTATTTCCCTGCTTTCCATATTCCACAGGGAATTATGAATTCCTCACCTCTGAAATTAATTATCTGTAAGGAGGAGTGTGATAATATCAATTTCTTAGGAGCAAATATAAGAAAATTCAGTTTCTCTTCTTCTAATCATGATGGACCTAAAGAGTTCCATGGGTACTTTCCACGAATTCATACAGCATTTTTTTCTAGCAGCACTTTTCTTTGATTTCCCACAGCGAAGGCTGAATATCTTTTATTTTAGCCAGACTACATTTATCGTATACTTATCACAATAAAACACGTTTACAAAAAAATCATTAGTAACACTAATACTGGATCTTTAAGCTTAAGATCTGGATATGAAGTATAATGATTTTGAAGCATTGGAGCCAAGACTTACATAGCTTCTACCTCAAAGCTATAGATCAGACTGTAGTCCAGCTTACCTACTGTTTCTCCTCCATACTCACTTACTCCATGAATCAAGTTCCCTTGTACAGCTGCACATACACCATACGTGCAATACATATAGTTACATGCATACTTATACTTATTACCCTGTTTAGGTATTGAGGGCTTTCATGTAACGTAACACACCTTTTGGCAGCCATATTGGAGTTTAATTGGATAATTAGCAGTGCTCAACAACAATGCAACAAAAGGAGAGATACAAGATAAAGAAAACAAATTATTGTGGTGTGGTATAGGTCAATTCACTAAAATGTGTATAAGAGAAAAGTATGATAATGTAGATTTTTTGTGACATAGGAAACGGTCTTTAGCCATATTCTCCAAATATCCTCTGGCAGACATATTGGAGGTCCTCAGTTCTTGGGCAACAGTGGCTGTGAACAGCTGATTGTGTTTTTAAATGTACACTTGGTCGACTCAATAGAATTGAATAGTTAATGTATGTGTTGTTTTTGATTGGTAACTGACAATTTCATCACTGATACATCTGACTGATTTTGTGTTTAGATAATGTCAGCTTGTTAGCTAGCTAACCTATCTGGTCAGCTAACCATCACCGTTTTGTTTTAACATCTGATTTGCACACTAGCTAACGTATCTAGTAGACACTAGTGCTAGTAGTGGCTATATTGTCGCATGTTAACATTAAGATTGGTTGCTTTGCTAAATTAGCTTGCTGGCTAGTTAGCTAGCTAACAGTTTGTTCAAGTGAACTGAGCTGACTCTTGTCAAACTACAACTGTTTTGGGAGTATAGACTAGGGCTTTCCTGTGTCACAGAACCTACATTTGGAAAGAAATCTACCATATCAGACTTCACTTTTAATTGACCTACACCACAACAATATCAGGTATCTATTTCTAGCTTGGTTGTTATATTCAGATATTATTTGTACACAGCCAATTCTCTAATGGATCTCCATGATGGAGCCAGCTGTGGTTGATAGGAGATTTGTGACGCAACTACAAAGCCTCGATACTGCTGATATTTATTTTGTATCTGTATCTTTAGCACTATCTATGGGTCATGTCTTTTACGGCATGTGTTGGAATTTGGTATTGATAATGAGTTACATGCTCTGTGGCATTGAAAAGAATGTTGAGTAACATTCTGCAGATGTGTACACGTTGTATTCAATACATGACAGTAAAATTGAAACTTGATTATATGATGACAAATTAGACCATGATGTGACAGCAAATCAGTCACTATCACGGCAAATAGAAGTTGGCGCCCAATAGCTGTATCATGGCGTGACTGCTGGTATGATATGATGTGACTTTTCAGACAAATCTGCTCCACACCTATAACTCACCCAGCTATGAGTCATGGAGACGTTTAATCCAAAACCACTGTCTTACTTTCCACCCTCTCCATCATGAGCACACATCACAATGAACCCTCTGGGATGTTACGTTAGCTATGAGTTATAGCAAAGATACATTTTTAAAAACTGGAAATACATTCCATACTATGTTACTTTGTGTTCTTTGATAAAGCTTAAAAAATGTCTCTAAAGATGAAGATTAGCTTTCTTGATAACGACAACAAAGTTAAACTGTGAGCGAGGTGGAACAGCACAAAAGATCCTTCTTGTCTCTGTCAGGGCATTTTGCTCTTAATGAGGCAAGACAGGGAACAACCATTCGCTCATCTCCCCAGGGGACCGAGCTAGGGAAGTTGGGGCACACACTGGGCCATTGGGTGAGGGGTTTTCCCCACCATGCCTGCTCTGTAACACTATTCATGATGCCTTATTTTTCCTGAACATTACCGGATTTCATATGGTCATCATCAGCTCAGAGAAGATACGATAAGGGAAGAATAGCTGCTTGATTGACCTGCTGGACTTCACATCCGTCTCTTATAGTTCTCAACACATGGCCAATTGAATACGATGGTTGTATGGTTATGATCAGAGTAAACATATTCAGTGGGCATGGGCACTAGCTATACATGAAGCTTTGAAATTGAAATTCCAAAAATGTGCTTGAGATTTTCTTGGCTACTTTCGGCACTCTATTGTGCCTCTGGCATTACTGTGAAAATAGATGCCTTGTTATACACTGAATGTACAACATATCAGGAACACTTACCGTTTTCATGAACAATCACAATAGGAAATGTAGATAAAGAGAAGCTTCAACTGAATATCAGGAAGATATCCCTAATATTTTGTACATATCATGCATTCTGAAACCTACGGCTGTATATCAGTTGGCTAGTAAACACTAATAGGTTGAGACAAAGCTAATATGAAGCCCTTATATTATCATTATCACCATACTTAACCTGATCCTTACCACCTTAAATGTTAATTGCATAATTGACAGTCAATTACGATGCAGATTCTGCACCAGACATTAAGGGAGTAAACTGTGACTCTGTAGGGAATGCATGTTGAGGCACACACAAGCATACAAAGACACACCATCTATTTAATCTGTTATGGAAATACCTGGAATAACTGAACATTGTGACCTCATTGATGTTAGTGTTTATGACAAGACTGCCAAAATGGCCTCACACAGACAATATCAGCAATTCATCCCAGCACTGCATAATGTTTGCACCCATGACTTCGCCATAGTTAAATTGCCAGGTTGTTTTTGAGTGGAAGAAGTAGGGCAGTTGTGAGAAAGTTTAGTGATATCTGTCTGTTCTATCCGCTGTAACAGGAATGGACAGGCAGTGAGAGCAGTGTACAATAATAACACAAATAAAGGCAAGCGATAGAGTTCCTCCTGCTGATCCCTGGACAGGGACTTTTATTATGACAATACGGAGCAGAAACGTATTCTATAAAGTTTTGGTAAAGAACAAGGCTAAATAATAAAAAAGAGATAGCTGCACACTTCTCTCCACGTAAAAAAATACGGGTGATTCCAACAAGAAACAAACAATAAAAGCCTGGCTCCCTTTGGAGTTTCTACCTTTTTACTTGTTTGGTCCCTCTCCCTCCTCAATAAATCCAGCTCATCAACTTTAGGGGTTAGGACTCATTCAGGTAATTTTAGTAAATCCAGTATCTCTGTAGTCTTTCTCCTGCCACAGCCAAACATACACAGAGGGTAGCAAACTTCTGTCTCTATGATCCCCAGCTAATGAACAAGCTCCAGGCGTGTGGCCTCAGGTTGGAGATGTCTATCACAAAGCCCCTAAGCCCCTTGCAACACCAATGTCACAGGTTACCAATCAATCAATCAATCATGTTTTATTTATATAGCCCTTTTATACAAGTATGTCTCCAAGGGCTTTACATTGCATCATATATACATACTACATCATCATATGCATACCGGTGCATCATATACTGTGTCATATACATACTACATAATATACTACACTACATCATACATATCATATACTACCAGATTTTAAAGTAAGGGATGATACCGCGAACTGCTTTGCATTTGCTCCACTTTGCGTCAGAGTCTTGCATCTCCCTACCGGAGCTTATTCTGCAATAATGATTGACTCACAGCACATTACATTACATTGTTACTTACCAAAGACAATCATTTGATACAAAATATTGATTTAAAATGTTACTTCAAGGTTAAGTATTTTACAAGATTCCACCAGAAAAGCTATTCCAGCAGGACTATCTGCATTAACCAATGAGTAACATATACAGAACACCGAGACTAACACATAGCAATTAGATATATGCATAATGACAAAACACACACACAAGCATAAACAAAACAGATATTCACAAACTTCCTTAACTACGCAAGTACAGACATATTCAGATACACAGACATACAAGTAAACACACGCACACACACACACACACACACACACACTCACTATCATTGACATTGTCAACGTCATCATGAGCCTTATCTCCACCCCATCACTTTAGTCACACATACACCGGGTTGGTATGATAAGAGTTTAGACAGGGTTAAAGCCTAAATCATTTATACCCAGGTGACACGGTTCTTATAAAAAAAAGAAGAAGAAGTCAGTCAGAAGATACCAAATTTGAAATAAAAACTTCTGACTTCTTGACTGATATGATTTGATGTGAAATGATGCCCGCTGCACAGACAGCATCTGGACGCCCCGGGTCGAGCTTGAGCTGTGCGAGCCAACGCGGTGCTCGGCGCATGTGCAGGAGGCCCAGTGGGATCACTGTATCCGCTGCCGCCATGAGACCGTCACGCGAGAGCCCACTCAAAATCTGTCGAGACCCTCCGCTATGACCGCTCATCTCGGCTCTTAGAGCCACTCATCTCGGCTCGTAGAGCCGCATCCTCGTATTGATGGTGTCCAACTGGACGCCCATATAGACCACCGTCTGACTAGAGATAAGGGCGCTCTTCTCCCAATTTATTGCAAAGCCCAAGGTCGTGAGGCGATCTATCACAAGCTTGGAGTTTGCGATTGTCATCTCCGCCGAGGGAGCTAGGACGAGCAGGTCGTCCAAGTAAACCAGGACTCTGATGCCCAGGCGGCGCAACGGCATCAGCGCTGCCTCCACACAGCGTGAAAACAGCCGTGGGGCGAGCGTGTAGCCGAATGTCACCCTGGTGTATTCGAAGGTCACGCCCTGAAAAGCGAACCGCAGGAACTTCCTTTGCCTCGAGACATGGAAGTAGGCATCCTTGAGGGCGATGCTCGTGCAAAAATCACTGCTGACAGCAAGCGTTTCACAGTAAGCATGCAAAACTGATACCTCGCTATGTGGTGATTCATAACTCGCAGGTCTAGAATCGGCCACACTCCCCCCTTTCCCAGGTGAATGGAACTGCAGGAGACGTGAGACGAGTCAGTGGTGTCGCAACTCTGCCATATTACCGAATGAATCGTCGGTAAATGTAACACAAGATACACTGGGAACAAGCTGGCCACAGTCACAACCGTGACACCCTTGTGCCAAATGGTCCACTAACAGAGGAAATCTCTCCCTCCACTCACCGTCATGCTCTCCGCTTCCTGGGAAGTCCATGGGGCAGTGGGGCAGTGGAGCGTTGGACCACGAACATGCAACCTGTTGGCGACGAGTAAGAGCCGGCTCTGGAACGGGGACTCCGCAGCGCAGACGTGGGCTGGGAGGTAGGGCGATGTGCAGCAGTGGTGGCATGTCCTACACGCTGCGGCGAGGGAAGTAGATGTGTTGGTGGTGCCGGTAGTGGATCGGCAGCGGTCATCTGATCTAGCCGCAGCAGGTATGTGCAGGTGCGCAGAGAGCTGAGCTGAGCTGTCTCATCCTCGCTCCTCTTAGCATAATAACGCTTGAGGTCGATGCCGCAGCCTTCGCTGCTAAGACATACTTCTTGTCAGCGAGGAGGGCGACTCCTCTATCCTTCGTTGACGGCAGCAGTGGCTTCTTAGATGTCCACGAAGCCACAGAGGTTGGCGAAAAATTGAAAGCCATAGCGTCCTCCAGCAGTGGAATGCCAGTGCACTGAACGGGTTAAATGAGGACACTCAGCAGGGGGCATAGAAATATTGAGCCGCGCTGCCGCCTCGGTCATCAGGATGGGGAACTGATGGGGACTGATCTTCGCTGTGCATCGTGATGACTGAAGAGCAGTCATCGTCATGGGCAGACCTGTCCCCAGCCGGGAACAGAGAGGAAGGCAATGGAGTGATAGCAGCAGCAGCTGGAAGGGAGACGTCGTCAACATCGAGCTCCACTTCATCCTGGCGGTCGAGGTCGAGAATCTCGGTCATGGCTTGCTCCAGCGGCAGCTGCTCTACAAAAAAGGCGAGGCATCGCTCGCGCTCCGCTGTAGACATGCCGAGCATGGAAGTAGTGGCAGAGAGGAGGATGAGGGGGAAGATCAATACCATCCTGGAGAACCCCTCTAATCCTCTCCATGATAAGCTGAGGCTGATGAGGAGCACCAGCGACCCCCCCTTCCCCAACTGCATAATAACTGGACAACCCCCCCCCCCCACCCCCCCCCACACACACACACCCGCCACCCTGCACTATGTTGCACATGGAGATTACACATCTCTGGACTATATCATGGGACTCAACTATCCCACACAGGACTCAATTTAGTGATACAGTCGTACATTTGTATTATGCTTTATTCATAAGTGCCCACTATTGTTATTGTTACATGCTATTACCTGTGTCTTTTTATTTCATTTCATATTCCCCATTGCTGGCATTGCCAATTGCTGCTGTAACTTTATATATTATT
>OMOT01021268.1:0-20323 GCA_900312575.1 Acanthochaenus luetkenii | reverse complement strand
GGAACCAGAAGTTAAGGTGGAGCCAGAGGTTAAAGTGGAACCAGAAGTTAAGGTGGAGCCAGAGGTTAAAGTGGAACCAGAAGTTAAGGTGGAGTCAGAGGTTAAAGTGGAACCAGAAGTTAAGGTGGAGCCAGAGGTTAAAGTGGAACCAGAAGTTAAGGTGGAACCAGAAGTTAAGGTGGAGCCAGAGGTTAAGATGGAGCCAGAGGTTAAGATGGAGCCAGAGGTTAAGATGGAGCCAGAGGTTAAGATGGAGCCAGAGGTTAAGATGGAGCCAGAGGTTAAGATGGAGCCAGAGGTTAAGATGGAGCCAGAGGTTAAGATGGAGCCAGAGGTTAAGATGGAGTCAGAGGTTAAAGTGGAGCCAGAGGTTAAAGTGGAGTCAGAGGTTAAAGTGGAACCAGAAATTAAGGTGGAACCAGAAGTTAAGGTGGAACCAGAGGTGCAAGTAGAGCAAGAGGTTCAAATGCAGATGGGTTACGAAGTAGAGAATGACAAAGGACTGGAGGTTGAAGAAAGGAACCATGGCATGGGGGGGGAATACGAGATGCTAGATGAGCCAATCATGGAGTTGGAGCCGCTGGCTCAGGACATCCTGACTGGAGAGGAATTGAGCGAAGATGAGCTGTCACCAGAGGAAAAGGCTTTGAGGGCAGCATTTCTGGGTCAACAGCCTGTCATTGAACTGGAACCACTGCTAGAGGAGGAGGGGATTGTGGGTAAGAGAGACTACATCATAGCTAAAGAACAAGGCATGGAACTGGAGCCTGAGATGAGGAAAGAGTCCTTTGTAAATCAACCAGTCATACAAGATGCTGACATGATGGAACAGAGCCGGACTCTAGATAACTACTTCCTGGCTGAAGAGCATGAGATGAAGGAAGAGCCATTTGTAAATCAACCAGTGATACAAGATGCTGCCATGATGGAACAGAGCCGGACTCTAGATAACTACTTCCTGGCTGAAGAGCCTGAGATGAAGGAAGAGCCCTTTGTAAATCAACCAGTGATACAAGATGCTGCCATGATGGAACAGAGCCGGACTCTAGATAACTACTTCCTGGCTGAAGAGCCTGAGATGAAGGAAGGGCCCTTTGCAAATCAACCAGTGATACAAGATGCTGCCATGATGGAACAGAGCCGGACTCTAGATAACTACTTCCTGGCCGAAGAGCCAATCATAGGGCTGGAGCCTGGAATACAGCAAAACCCTTACACAGAAGAGGACTTTGACTCTATGGGGTTCGAGGAGCCAGGGAAGGAGCTTCTCAGGGAGGAAGAGCTGACTTCAGTGTTTGGTATGCCTCTATTTCAGGAGTCAATGATGGAAAAGGACCCGGTGCTTGATGGAGGTGCTCAGATTGGTGTGGTGCCTGAAAAAGAAATGAGGGCTTTGGTGGAGGAGGAAGTAGAGGAACCTATAGAGAACAATCCCCTACCAGAACAAGATCATGAAGGTAAAGCCTGAATGAAATATTACACATACACACACACAATCAGTAATTTTGTACAGTGATTACGTATTATTATATATATTGTATATTTAAAAGAGCAATAATATGGACAATGTTGTAATGTCATATTTTAGCCACAAGGAGGACCTCTTGCACTGGTGTGGTGCTTGAGGGGAAGTGTTACCAATTCTTCAAAGGACCTAAACAGGCTGCAGAGGCTGAGGTGAATGACTTCCACATTTTCCACGATCCTGAACATTCACCATCAACTCTTTGTACACTAATAGTACTTTGCATAATCATATCATCATTGTCTTCTGTATTCCCTTACAGTTCTTCTGCCAGGACAACTTCCCTAATGGCCACCTGGCCTCCATCACAAGCCAACACATCCACAGACAGGTGATGAACATGATGCAGCAGCAAAGCGGAGCATATACACGCACCTGGGTCGGAGGACTACGCTACCTGGAGGTGTGTGTGTGTGTGTGTGATGTAGACTTTTATCATAAATCATTAATTATTACTGCATTATGCAAACCATGTTTGTACCTAGCGAATTAATAGAATGAACGACTCCTGCATCTCAGTGTACCTCATTTATCTCTTATCTTTCAGACCAGTCAGTTTATCTGGTTGGATGGATCCAGCTGGGGCTATACTGACTGGCTGCCAGGGGAACCCAATAGCTCGGTGGGTGTGGAGGACTGCGTGGAACTGCTGGCAGTCGGTATGAGACATACAAGATACGGTTTGCACTTGAAATCTGTCCTGTACACACACAGACACTGATGGTGGGTTTTTGGGGGGAACAAATATGATTATTCAACATGGTGTCACTGGATTTCTGATCTGTACTTTGTTTGTCTTTCAGGAAATGGGAAGTTCAATGCCTTTCAGTGCTCGACCACTCAATCATTCATCTGTTCCTATCCTTATTAGAGAACGTTGCCGTAACTACATAAAGGTTTAAGCATATTCTACATCATATTGAACTGCAGTAACCCCTCTTTGGAAATTTGCATTTAAGTAAAATATGAGAACTGTGTTTTCTTCCGTTTTGATTACAAGCTGTTAGGAGATGTGGTATTCTGTAAATAAAGACAATATCACGTTTGATATTTTGTTGTTGGGCTTGTTGTGATTGTGACAACATTTTCTTGTTTCGCCATGACATAGCTCCACTGTTTCACCCTCAGTAAGAGCTACACCTTTGGTCGAGAGCAGAGGGCTCTGGTGGGCTTTAGATGTGGAGTGTTTACCAGACAACAGTGATACAACCATCAGCCTATGGTCCACATCCGGCCTCCGACCCATCCAGGACCCATATACGGTATCCTGTCCTCATCCAACCCATGGAGTCCAGGCATTCTGACTTCATTTCGCAGGATCAGGGAAGAGTCCCTCTGTCCAAGAGTGTGATCTGTTACCGTGCCAATAATCTCTCAGCAAGGGCTGCTCACACTTAGATTTTATAATTCACGTTCACTGTCTGCCACATTGTTGGCTGGACGTGTGTGTTTGGGTTCTTCCGTCAACGTGGCATTCAGAGCCATTGAATTCCAGTCCTCACCTACCCTTCAACATTAGAGGAGCTTAGCACCCATTATCTGATGCATTCTCATACTCACGCCGCACATGCTACTACTGTCGCCTGCTGGGACTCACATGTTGCTCTGTATGACTCATTTTCCACTGGCGTACACAGCCTATTAATGACCTCTGGAGGTGGAGGTTCAAGTTAATTTATTTATATAGCCCTTTATCACAAGCATGTCTCAAAGGACTTTACAGAAAATGAGCCAAACTAGATCTAACTGAAAAACAATCGATGGGATTATAGAATAGTATAAGACAAACATAGGGAAACAGAACAAAGCAGAAGAACTGAAAGAGAAATGACAGACAGCCACGCGCACTCACACAGCCAGGCCAAGCAAGACCTGTACACTCTGGTGGACACAGGAGAGCATACTGAGACTGGTACGAACACACCCTGAGCTTCATTTATCGTAGTTTCTCAAAAGCATTTACGATTGCCCCATTGACTTCTATTGTAGCCCAGTGACCTGGCTTGAATTGGAAGCCAATGAAGGGAGGTCAAGGTGGGTGTAATATGGTCAAATGTTCTTGTTCTGGTAAATATTCTGGCTCCTGCATTTTGTACAAGTTGAAGGTTTGAAGGGGGTGGGGCAATATTGACATAGGGAAATACTGAGCTTATGTCTTGATTCTTAATCAGCAGAAGAAGACCCGGGGGGAGTTGTGTTTCCTTGATTTGTAAGGAAAGTAGATTCAGGGCAGCTCCTAATTCCTGTTAACGTTAATATGACGCTTGACGCATATATGATGTTGACGTTTTCCTCCCTCCGCTTTGGGCCCTTTGCCACTTTGGGTAAAACGGCCATGCGTAGGAGTTACCAGATGTGAGAGGAAACTGGAAAATTCCTTTTAAAAAGGATTGAGGATTATCAGCTCTCAAGTGATGACTGTCAGCTCTTTATCCTTCTATTTGAATTACTAACTACACACACACACACACACACACACACCACCTCCAGGTAGCATAGTCCTCCAACCCAGGTTAGTGTATATGCTCAGTTTTGCTACTCATTCTCTAATAGGAACGCTCTAACAATACAGTCCTACATAAGTCAACACACTACATTCTGCACACAACGCAGACACACACTCGCAGTAGCAGCCATTGCCTGAGAAAAACAAATATTTAACCCTGACACAAGTGAGCCTAAGAGACTCTCATTGTTCCTTTACCAGGAAATTTGACTTTTGCTGGATTTAAGAGATCACGGTTGAAAGTGCATCCCCAATCTATTACTGGAGTAGTATCTCAAACAGCTTCACTGTGCACCGTGCGGTTACATTGCAAAATCATATTTTTAGACTGAGCGCACAATCAGATCTGGTAAGCCATGATCACTAAGAGGAGATCTGTGTTCGATATTCAAACCAATGGTCTTCCAAACCAAATGCACCGTGATCTTGCCTGGTTGAAAGTAGAGGACAGATTAACATGAAGTCCTCTAACGTTACTCAGGAATATAGTCGTGTCAAAACAACCCTATTGCCTGCACTCAAGTATAACTTTTTCCCAGGACAGACATGAACATGGAACAAGACAAGTTAGCAGGGGTCATGTTACAATTCCTCAACCTAGAACGAATGCAATGAAAATAACTGCTATGTATAGGGCCATTTTTTACAGTGGAATATGTTACAATTTGTAACAGCTAATGGGGATCCTAATAAACTAAACTAAATTAGATTGATATTGGCCAAACAGGACCGTCTGTGCTGCACGTCCCCGTTCACAGAGGGATTGAGGAATGAAATAGAGACGGGTGGATTGCTAGTGGCCAGCCCATGTTCTGTTGCAATGGAAATCCCCTAATGCCTTGATTGAGGTGACGGTTATCAGAGTTGCTGTTTTGATGAGAGTGACTCAGTGGTGCTGCTTGTCTGTCAGTTCAACTCATTTTCTAGCTTCATGGGGCACAGCCAGTTATTTGCTTGCTTCTCTGTGTGTGTGTGTGTGTGTGTGTGTGTGTGTGTGTGTGTGTGTGTGTGTGTGTGTGTGTGTGTGTGTGTGTGTGTGTGTGCGTGCGTGCGTGCGTGCGTGCGTGCGTGCGTGCGTGCGTGCGTGCGTGCGTGTGTGTGTGTACATGTGTGTGTACATGCAGTGAGGCACTGAATCCAAACACACCTGCTCCTGACTGAGACCTACAGCCAGGCTTACAAACAAATACCCAGTAGACTGAATATCACTCTATCCATACGGAGTCATACACTTTTAATTACAGGCTCGACTCTGCCTATGGTTCAAAAACAGACTCTAAACTGCAGTTACACCACGGCCGTAGTAGTAATCTTTGAGCTTTTCAGCGTGTAGTGTACATGACAGTGCCCTAGAGATATACGGGCGGTGGCAAATAACAGATAAACCTAACAATACATATATGTCAGGTAACTAATAAGGAACAGGACCACCCTTTGCCTCCAGAACAGCTTCAGTGCTCCTTGAAATGCTCTCATCCAAGTCCCTAACTGTGTTTGGTGGGATATTGCACCGTTCTCCCATAAAGATTCAATGATGTTTAGATCTGGTGATTGAGGAGGCCATGGAAGGCGTCTGGCTTCATCCTGGTACTTATGAAACCGCTCTTGAATTTGTTCAGCAGTGTTTACAATATCATCTTGGAATATGGGAACATCATGAGGGAACAGCGTTCGCCCCACAGGGTCACCCGGTCCTGGAAAATGGCCTCATATTCCTTGTCTGTCATACGAGCATGCAGATAAATCATTGTACCTAATGTCTCCCAGTATGTGGCTACCAAAACCATTACAGATCTGCCACCATGTTCAAGAGCTGGCAACAGACATTGAGGGTTGAAGGCATCCTTTGGCTTTCTCCAAAATAAAAAAATTAATCCACCCGCATTGCTCAGGGGTCCAGGTCATGTGCTCCTTACACCATTGATGCATCTTTGCGCTCTGGCTTTGGATGCAAGCAGCGTCCAAATGGCAGCTCTGCTAGAAAATAACCAACTTTGTTGAGGCTGAATCACAGAGGTGTTGATTCAATTCTGTGCTCGGTTTTGAGGCCGTTAAGTGTTCCTGCCTAATCCCTGTCGGTGACTGCTGCTCCTCTTTGCACATGCAGTTTGTCCATGTTTGGCATTTGGTGTATGATTTTCGACACTGTTCCCCCATGCCACATTAAAATGGTTTCGCTTCTTCTTTTTTAACGGTCCTCCTGCAATGCACTTCAGTCCTGTGTGTTCATGTGCAACACCAGTAGGGAAAGGAGAGAGAAAGCAAAGTGCACAGGATGAGAGATAGTACACGTCAGGGGGGTGAAGAGGAGCAGAACAAATGCTACTGAAGTGAGTGAAGCAGGAGAGTGAAGCAGAGTCATTGCTGAAAGGTGTCAGGTCCAGGTCAGGCCTGGGTCAGCACTACCTCAGCATACACACTCATGTCCTCAGTACCACGCTGATTACCTAGTTCCCACTTCAGAAATTGACAGTAACCACCTTGGGCACGCCAGGCGACTTGCACATCCACATTGAGTGACAACAGACCTCATACTAGTCTGCTCAGATCCCTCCCAGCATGTTTGGTAAATGACAGTGATAAGCATCTTTACACTATGTTCCAAAAACATGCAAAGATATTGGCATAGTATACAGTGTGTATATATTTTGTTCTCAACTGTGTGCTTGTCCCTCACGCCCGACCCTCTCCAACTGAAAAGCAGATGTCGGGTTAGATGGGGATGAGAGGAGGGAAATCTGGATCCTGACCTCAGAGGCTGTCAAAAAAAGCCTTCAGGTAAACAAAATGCTGCTGGATTTAATTTTATGGCCACAATAATCCTGCCGACCTATGACCTAAATTAATACACAAAAGAATTGTTGTTCACATTAACACGTCACTTTGACAGCAAACGCTGTCGTTACTGGGATGGCCTGTGTGAAGAGATCGCCAGGGAGGCGTCCAATTTAACTTAACATGTGTCTGCATTTATGCATCTCTCTCTCTCTGCCATTACAAATCTGTTTCTCTGCCTCGGTCTCTCAGTCTCGCTCTCATTTCCGTCTGCCAGTAGCCCCCAGCTGCCCCAGCCTCTTTCAGGGGTGTGGCAGAGACAATTCTATAAACACAAGACCGCAACAGAGAGGTGCAGACACAACGAGAGAGAGAAAGAAGGACAAGAGACCACGTTGTACAGGTATGTATCACTGGGGAGCAACATGTTGTGAAGCCTTATGAGCGTCTGTAAGTCGACACGCTAGTCATTTTTGAATGACATCAAACCTGCATGTATGCATAGAGATATGGACGGAGGTATGGAGTAACTGTATGTATCTGTAGCTTTTTGACCGGGGTTAGGGTTAGGGTTTTTCCAGTAATAAAATATTTAGTGGTCTGCACTGAAGTTTCCATTAACACAAATGACATGTGGTAATTTTGAAGTGTTATTTAAGGTTTTGTTTCATTTATTTTATTTAACATTTATTTAATGTCTTAAACATCATTAAAAGCTGTAAATAGTTTGTCCATTTGTCTGTTTTGCTTTGTTTTGTTTTTCCAAAATGTGGTATTTGACCTGATTTTATTTGGCTGGTTTTTAGCTATCTTTGGGTTGAGTTAAAACCACTTCAGTACTGAAAACACAATGATTCGTTCAGTAAACACCTTTGGTAGATCTAGTAAATCGTGCAAAAGGCCATATTTATCTCCACCATGCAGCTGACCTGTACTGCTGCTGCACTGTAATGGGCTGGTCAGTTACTCAGTTCAGTATCCCAACTAAAATGAAAACAAACTGTGTTCATTTGAACAGTAATTTGTGCTCATGGAGAGATCGTCCACAGACAGCCAACCCGTCCAACAGAAGCACCCCAGAGAGGAGAGGGGGGTGGATGAGGCTGGGAGGGACAAGACTCAGGACAGGAAACTACACGTGGAGAAGGGAACCACAGACGAGGGTAATTTGGGATTTCCAAAACAGTCCTGTCAGTTCAAGAAAGCAATTTTTAGTTTCTGAGAGAATAGCGACATGTGATCATTCTAATACATTCTAATATATTCAGACAGTATTGTTATTGTGATCAGTGCTGTAGGGCAGCAGAAATGCAATATGTGGTTCCTGATTTAATTCTCTCCTATGCTGCGGTTTTGAATGTAAAGTGATGGCAGGAGAGGCGTTGGAAAGGAGGAACGTCTGGGAACCTAGTGTTTACTACTCACTGGGACAGGAGTCCTTCTTCTTTGCTGGTCATGACATCAGAATCCGCGAGTCCCTGGACACTTATGGCGCTCTCGTCTGGCCCGGGGTAAGTCCTGCCATGATTGTATAGGAACACATCTATAGATTCACTAACCTGGGTATGGTAGTTGTGATCATGATAATTTGTTTTGTAGGCAGTAGCTTTGTGCCAGTTCTTGGAGAATAACCAGCAACAAGTGAACATGATGGATAAAGCAGTACTAGAGATTGGAGCTGGAACTGGCTTGCTGTCCATTGTGGCCAGTGTACTCGGTGGGTCTACTAAAGGACCGCGCCACCTTTTGGGGAGTTTGGCCAGCTGGTCACCTTACCGAATATCTGATGGGAGGATTGGCACCAAAATCGTCTTTGTGTCTCTGGTGGATAGCTCTGTCTGTAGCATACAGCATGTTAAGTAAACTAAGTAAAGAATGTTGCAAAGTATGAAGATAGAACTTTTAGTAATCCAAAGTTGGTATTGGGTTTCATTCTATGACCTGTAGATTCAAACACAATCTCAATCTTTATCATCAGTGAAGTCCATTACAAATTGGGATTGCAAAAACGTCTGGCAAACTTTGCTCACGTCATGTGTAAACCAAACAAGTGATGATAAAAGTCTCGTGGGAAGTAAGGATGGGTATCGTTAGGATTTTATTGATACCACTACTTTTATCGATACTGCTTATCGGTTCCGTACTTTATCAATACTCTTATCGGTTCTTTTTTATTATTATCCTCTGTCATCCTTCCTCTAGCTGCTATCCTGAAGTAGGGCTGTTCAATATGACAATATATATCGTGCGGCGATAGAAATATGTCTAACGTAGATATTTCCCTCTATCGCCATTGCCGCAAAAAAAGCAGTAGAACTGCTGTACGGCTGTATTTTACGTAATTCCCAACCCCGCTCTACGTTCTCTACACGTGGACTGGAATAACAAACACACAGAGCAGCGTGACAGAACAAAACTATGTCGCATTTTTTGGCCTGTTAAACAACAGTTTTCAGTCGCGCTAATTATTATAATTAATTATAGAAACAATAGAGGAAAATATCTACGATAGACATTTTTATTCTGGACCGTTTAGCCTCCATCATCATTTTACAGTAACCATCTGCTGATGATGCGGCTAAATTGGGAAAGCAATGTCCACTAGGTATAGGCGGATCGAAACTGGTATCGATACTTCGATACTCACATGCTACTCATTTGGTATTGATGCCCTTTGAAAAGTATCAATTTCAAAGTTATTTTTCATCCAAAATGTGTCATTCAAGCGTCATAGTTTCACTACAAGGTGGGAAACTCCCCAGTTCCCACTACGAGGTGGGAAATTCCCCAGTTCCAGGAAGGCAGCTTTACAATCTCCAAGAAGTGAGACAGCATCATGAAGGGGCTTTAGTTTCATGGACTTTACAGTTTACAATGTCCAGAGGTTTTACAAGACTGTTTTTCAACATGTTCCAAAAAAACATAATATTTTCAAAAGCAATTCAGAGCTTTGTCAATTTCTGATTGTTGGTTTACTTTTACTTATTAATTAATATATGGTTGTTTGTCTCTTTTGGTCGTTTCTCTTCTGATACACTGCTGTAGTGTGTTGGTCATGTTAAATAAATAGTACTAAGTATTAATGTAACTACTTTGGGGTCATTTCTTAATATAAACATCAATATGTTTAATAATGCACCTGGTTAGAAGGTTCCTTGTACAATTTACAGCATTAGTTCTCTGAGAATCTCTTACATATCCAAGCAAAATTGGTATTGTAACTGAAATATCCTGAACCGAATACGTATTGAATCAAATCAATTTGGGAAATCAGTGGAGATACCTAGAGGTGTGTGGTTATTTTATATTATTATTATTTTAATATATTATTACCCAACAAAATACTCAGTCTTAATCATTTCTAATTGTTACGCCCAGCAAAATCATTCTGAAAAACACATTACTGCAGTCACAAAACAATCCATTACAGCTCTAACATTTATTGTAGCCTAAAGAAAGAAAAGTCTTATTTCCCTCTTTTCTTCATCACTGCTTTAACTGGCAGTTTACTTTCTGGCAGATGATCTCCCATATAGTGTCTTTTTTGTCATATTCAGATTTCTTTGCTGTAGCTCATCCAGATGTGTATTTGCCTCTTCCACTAACACCTCTAATTAATTGTGCGGTTATGTTGCCCGTCCAAACTCTCCATGGTGCAAACCATTAAACACGCAACACCCTCATACCGCTGTCTCCACCACGTCAGATGGTAAAGTGACCAATGGGCCAAATTCCTAAAAAGTCTGTGTAGTTCTTTAAGAGTTTCTGTCTGTCCATGGATGGGTCTTCCTCTCTCTCTTCAGTTGCCTTATTGTTGTCCTATACCCTTTTCCAGGTGCTTGGGTAACAGCTACTGACCTGCCAGACATCCTGTCCAATCTGACCTTTAACCTTTCACGGAACACCAAAGGCCGCTGCCGCTACATACCTCAGGTGGCTGCCCTTACCTGGGGTCAAGACCTGGAACGGGACTTCTCCTACACTTCCTGTCGCTATGACTACGTGCTAGCAGCAGATGTGGTCTATCACCATGACTGCCTTGAGGAACTGCTGGCAACTATGCGTCACTTCTGCCGACCAGGAAGTAGAACAACGCTGCTGTGGGCCAACAAGTTTCGGTTCCAGTCAGACCTGAGGTTCACAGAGAGCTTTGAGAGCAGTTTTAACACCACGCTGCTCTCTGAGCTACCACAGGAGGAAGTGAGGATATACAAGGCCACAGCAAAGGAGTGATGGAGAAAGAAAAGGAGAGATGCGAGAGGTGATGGAGAAATAACGAAGAGGATGAATCGATATTTATACGGCAGGTGCTGGAGGGAAGTGTCCTGAAAAGTCAAAGTGGAATTTTATTTCATTAAATGTATACATTTAGAAGCCATTTATGATTCATTCTCGAATCCTCTTGCTGATTTGAATGAATAGAGACAAGTCCAAGCTTTGATTTGTGCTTAAATAACATTCCTGAGCAGTAATATAACCTTTGTTAAGCAGAAAGCTGAAAATAAGTTCTAGACTCAAATTTACATTTACAAAAAGCTATTTTATTTACCAGTGCTTTTCATACATTTGATGTTTTTGATTTCATTACCATTTTATTACACAATTTATTTATTATAATAAATTGCTTTGCTTTAAATGTGTGGGAAACATTTGTCCTATATTCACATTTGTCCTATCTTAACTAACCTACATTTAGCTTTATCAAAGGCTATTTGTGCAGAGTAGATTACAAACCACAAAATAAACATTTGAGAAAATGTATTTGTGTTTCACAGAAGTATGAAACTGTGCAGTTCTGGTCTCTTAGCTTTTGGTAAGTGTATCCAGGAGTTATTGGATAATAGTACATATACTCAAAGCAGCATATAATTGATCTAAATATAATACAAACTAGGACATTAAACTACATTTTAAGATTAAATGGCAGACACTACATAGCAGCAGACATGAGGTGAGGGGAATAAACACTTTAAATTACATGTTAAACATGCGTTGGTCACACAGATAAAGAGAGCTAGAGAGAGAGGAGGGATCACAGAATTCAAAGATATTAAGTAAAGAATTTAAAATGTTGCATCACTTAAACCTATCCGTTAAAGTCCTCTCCAGGTTGGACATCCACCTCCATGGTGTCCTGTCATTTCCTGTTCCCACTGTTCAAAGAAAGTGTCTCTGTCTCCAGTCTCAAATTGTTGTAACTCTACAATGAAAAAGTTCAGAGGACACTTCTGAGTATTGGAGGGGTCTCAATGACACCACTTTATGATACGCAGCAGGTCGATGACTTTGTATGCTCTGGTATGGTCTCCCTCTGTAGATCAGTAGGAATGCTACCTTCAGGACCCCACAGGTTGAGCTCCCCGTAGACGCCCAGCTCGATCATCTCCTCCTGCCAGGGGATGGAGATGTTGCCTGAGGAAAACTCATCAAAGAAGACCATGTCGGTCTCGTCCAAGGCCACCCCCTTCACTGAGGAGAACGCCCCGACGTCATCCAGACTTTTAGCATACACCACTTTGGGGTCAGGAACAAAGGGAGGAGGCAGGATACCTGGAGTGGTGAGACGCGCGAAGTTAGAAACTACATCAAACTCTGTTGGAGGATTGAAATCACCACCAGGGCCAGATGCGGAAAATGTGATAAAGGAATTATCAAGTTTACAGCTATAGTACCTGCATTCAGTTTCCTCCAGTTGACGTCATTGAAGAAGGGGTGCGCTCTGAGCTCATCACAGGTCCCACTCCTAAAACCCAGTCTCTGATCAACTTCTTTGGCTAGCAGCCCATCACAGAGGGACTTTGCATTCTCGCTGAATGTCTCTGGATAAGCCACTGTCCGAGTCAGGATTCGTTCTTTCATCTCCCCACGTTCAACCTGAACCGGAGACAAACAACCAGTGAGCCCAAATGTGACTCTTACGCTCAATTCCTCTCATTCATTTCACGAAGTCACCCATTCTGTGCACAGGGTAAAGCCCGTGGTTGGATAGAGGACAAGTAACCTTCTCCCCCCTGTCCCTGAAGGGGTTCTTGGCAGCAATGAACTCATACAATGTCACACCCAGGGTGAAGTAGTCCACCGAAGTGCCATACGTCTCCCCTTTCAGCATCTCTGGTGGCATGTACCCTGCAAGGAGCAAAGTGAAATAGTGGCAAAACCTTTTTTGGGGGGGTGAAATTATACCTATAAATGTGATGTTGCTTAATTACTGTATTTTGTAGATACAGGTGAGACACACCTGGTGTTCCAGCATAGCCTTTGGTCATTGTTTTGCCTTCTTTTAACTCTACAGCAAGACCCAGGTCAGATATACGCACATTCCCTGGTCAAAGACATAGATATCTTCATCAGCCATTATATATATAGATGGACAGATATCTTCCTGTATTTGCCTCAAAATTGGTACCTTCATTATCTAGCAGCACATTTTCTGGTTTGAGATCTCTGTAGATGATTCTTTTCTGGTGGAGGTGCTCCAAGCCTTGGATGATCTGAGCGATGTAGAAACAGGCTCTGGGCTCCACAAACCCCGGGTTGTTCTCATCCACCAGGTAGACGTGGTACCTGAGGCAGCGCAGGAGAGACACAACAGGCGTGTTACGTCTTTCCTCACGTTTAAAACATTTTGCAATCCACGTACATGTGCAATACCAGACATATGCATCTTGCAAATATGTGGGAGAGACAGTTGTAACATGGGTTTCTGTGATAATGTGCTAATTTCTCTGGAGCAAACTAGAATCATGAAACTAGTTGTGTACATCCTGGTTCTGTAAACATCAGGGCTCGAAATTAACTTTTTCACTTGGTAGCACTGGTGCTCCTAACTTTTGAAGTTGGGAACACCAGAAATAAATTAGGAGCACCCACCAAAATGTAAGGAGCACCAACAACATATTAAAAAAAAGTTTTTAAATAAAGAACGACAACATAGCAGTACGGCTTACAAGTAACAAAAAACTTAAAAACGCATGATAGGCCACAACTGGGGCTTTACTCAATATCCTGGGTCCAGGATTTAATACTTGGTCTCCTGGCTCTCTGTCCCTCTTCCATCCATCTCTTCACTGAGACCGCAGCATCCAACGTCTCCAGAGGAGGATCCCCTACACTGATTCAAATCAGATCTTCAACCGTGTTGGGGTTTAATGCAGATCTGATGTCCGACTTGATGCGCTTCAGTGTGGAGAACCCCGTCTCACACTGCGCCGAGGACACAGGCAGGACCAACATGGTCCTTACTAGATGAAGGATGTTCTGACGCTAAAATAATTTAAATATCATTATAAAAGGCAAGCATCCATGAGGGCATTTACTAGTATTTATTTTGCAGAATGTGTGAGATTGTAATAGAGTAAATCTTCCAGCTGCTCTTTTGACCCTGTCCCAATGACACTTTTCAAGAGGGTTTTCAATTGTGTCTCAAACTCTGCTCTGAAAATCATCAATACATCATCTGAGATTTGGGTTTTGAAAAAGTCGTTTCCAACCAAATGCAAAACGTTTTAAATGAAAACAACATTCTGGAGAAGTTTCAGTCAGGCTTCAGAGCTAATCACAACACAGAAACCGCTCTCGCCCAAAATAGTCAACGTGTATGTTAGTGCTTTGAGACGTGAGCACGTTTCAGATTGTGAAGTTACTTGAGATCCCCTCCGTTCATGATGGTCATGACCAGACAAAGTTCTTCTTTTGTCTGGAAGGCGTACGCCAACGACACAATGAAGCGACTGTGAACCCTTGCAAGAATCCTCTTCTCCACCATCGCCCCCTATAGGAGAAAAGCATGACAGACACAATTTTCAACACAATACTTTTCTAACAAGGCGATAATTACAAGATTACAAGTTCTTTAGAAAAATACGTTGAAGAGTAAAACCAACACACGCTCCTTTCTTTCACTGATCATGAAAAATGTAGGTAATAACATTAAAATGATTATATACATGAAGTACATTTCAAACGATGACCCCAGGCAAATCAAGGGCAAGACATAACCATGCCAAGCAGTTCCATTCAGAACAGCTTTTCACTAAAGCTCCCAGTAATCCCTCTATCCCTGTCTCAGTGTTTAATACCATGGGCTAAGGCCAGAAGAGACTAGCAAGATTAGCACCATTGCAGGGCACATGCTCTGGAGCAACTTTATTAATCTAGCCTGCATGTCACCTAAAAAAATCACATTTTCATCCAGAGAAACGCAACATGTTGCAGCAAGCTATGTAAACCAAGGCCAGGGCTCAATTTATGATTTTGACCATCCAAACAATTTCAGAGTAAAAATAAATCTTACATTTGGTCCAATTTAATCCTATTGAAATGATTTTGAGATCACTTGCTCAGGCATATGAACAAAGTCTATGAAAACACTAGAAACCAATGGAAACAAATAGGATCAACACCAAGGGCACCTAGGAGTAATGTTGTAGCTTTGTTATCAAGTGAAAATGATTTATTCTCTCACCGCATAGCCTTTCCTCTTCTTCAGCCTCTTCTTGTTGAGTTTCTTACAAGCATATAGTTTCCCCGTGGCTTTCATCTGACAGGCAGACACCTCCCCAAACCCACCTTTCCCCAGCACACGGAAGTCTAGGAACCAGTCTTCATCCACGGGCTGCATCTCAAGCCACTTCCACTGCAGGAACCTCTTCAGGTACATGCTCTCCAGGAAGAAAGTATAGGGGGCCTCCCGGAGATACTCCAGAATTGAGGCCAATGCCGGGGCAAACAGTCCGTCCGCTGCATCCTCCTGGTCTTCCTTCACCTTAGCTATGATGTCCTCAGGCAGGAAGGGGCAGTAGTGCTTGGCAGAGGGGTCCATGTAGCACTTGACAATCGTCAAGGCCTTCTTTGCCCTGTCAGAGTCCTCCGCCAGGTCATAGACCTCAATGTCCTTCCAAAGACGGCAAGGCCCATGATACTCCGGACTTGCATCCAAGAATTCCCTGAAGAGGCGCTTGCCGATAGGCTGTTCCACACAGGCTGAGTCAAAGGCCAAATCCAGGGTTTCCCTCAGGCCCTCGCACACAGTGATGTGGGGTAGTTTGAGGCGAGAGTGGTACTTCTTGTGCCGTGCTGCTGCTGGATTGGAGCCATCAATGCTCCCTCGGACATTAATGTAAGCAGAATTGGCTACCACTGTGGTCAGGCCTCCAATATCCATACTGAGAGCAGGTGACGGCTGGGCAAGTCAAAGGGAAAACATTGTAGAGAAAGTAGAGGGTGGGGCTAAATCGTGCTAACTAATGTGCAGGGGCGAGAAAGCAAGGGTGAAAGACCAGGAGACGCAACAGGCACCAGAGATTACAGAGGAGTGACAGCATACAGAGGGAGTGGGAGACCTGAGTGTCTGGACTAGATCCCAGCACACTTTGATGAGTGCTTTACCTCCCTCGTTCACACAGACATAAACACACACACACACACAGACATCTGAGTCAACACCTTTCAGTAATCCATTAACACCCTAATGCCCCAAAGAAAGTGTGAGAGCACAAGCAGGGGCAGAACAGCAGACAGTATATGCAGCTGCTTCTCAAAAACAAGCCACAATTGGCAGCGGAACAGTACGTAATGTAGATTGTGATAAATAAGCTGCTGTTTTAAAAGTCTGGCTCTGGTTTGAAGAAGCATATCCGATTTGTCATTAACTGGGAGGCCGTTCAGACCATCCAAAACCTTCACCTTGTTTTTTGTATACGCAACTTGGCATTTCCTAGCAATGCTGGTAGTCAGTGGGGCTGAAACATCATTGCTTTGAAATATATTTGAAGTCCTACATATTAAATTATGGTGTGAAATAGGAAACACTTTGGAATGTACTGCATGTGATTTCAATGGTTAATGGTTTTCAGCTTCAGTGACTTCAGTCCTGCTGCCTGACCAACATGGGCAAGCAATTTCAGTAACACTACTTCAAATGCACTTTGGACTTGACAGTGTGTGACGTCCTCGACTTTGCCCACATCTTTTGAATATATTAACTTTTTTTTAAACTTGTCTTTATAAATCAGACTATTCTTGCTTTATGTCTTTTTGTACAGACCGTTTTATCATTATTGCTACAATAATGCTATTCAACAACTCGGTATCTAAAAAAAACACAACACACAGGCAAATACTTTTTTGATGGACTAAAGCAGTGGTTCCAAACTCACACAGCTGGTTTTGTACCCTACCAGGTAATTAACTGCATTCCCGTAGCTTCATAGGTCTAAATCAGTCCGTATTAAACGGCTAGAATGAAAACCAGCAGGGCTATGGGTCCCGAAGACCGGAGTTGGGTACTACTGGACTAAAGTCCAGTTCAGGCCTCTTTAAGACCTGAACTGTTCCTTCAACAGGTCGTGCAGTGCATGGACAATGTACGAAATACATGTTGTGATAACTTTTAGCTTGAAATGATAGCAAACAAAAAATGTACTTTCTGGACAGGAGGTATGGATCTGTACATGCCAGCTCCCCCAATTAGAAATGTTATTACAAAAGCAATTACTTTTGTATCAAGCCTGATTCAATTCATGACAATAGTTGACCCTGTTGTTTGCAACAAACTCACATTTATGGATACAAACTTATTAAAACAATCTATATTTAATTTGCAAACTTATATTAGATTACAGAAAAGGTATTTGTAAGAGTCAGTACATGTGGTGCGCAGTTTTAAAAAGATCTTTGAAGGGAGTACATAAAGACCTATACAACCACATATTTCATACATCAATAGTTTTCAGGTCTACCTTTACCACCTCTAAAGTACACTATAAGCTACAATCATCATAGGATCCATATACGTAATTAACAAAGCTTATTTTCCTATAGGAGCCTGGGTTATGGGGTCTTTACCTTGCTGGTGTCATTCTTATGTAAACACTACCAAGGTGTGACAGTGCGGTGATGGAGAATTCCTCAACTCCAGAATACAAAACAAAAATAAACAAGATCAAAAGCAGCTGCCTACAGAACAGAAGGAAGCCAGCCCAACACAGTGGGGGATAAGAAAATGTCTCAAATTATTGTCCAAAACACTAAACAAAAAGCATCAACATTGATGGAGCCCCATCCTGGGATGCCATGGTCATTCTGGATCCATGGAGTTGCACTGACACAACATGTCAAAGCAGACACTTTGGCCATCTTGGAACACTGGATCAACATAAGGTCAGCCAAATGTAATCGTAACATAATAGGGATAACTATTTCACACACAGTACACTATACATTCTCCAACAGCAGTGGGTTGTACAGAGGGGTTTTGCTTTATTTTTCCAACTGGATGGCTTATTGAGAAGTGGATTAGACATACAAAGACTTCAGCATGGTGCCCAGGCCATAGACTACAGTTCCCCCAGAGCTGTGGTGCAGGCGCACATGTGATTCAGGAGCAGAAAAGCGAGGCTGCGATGCACACACCTCTGTTACTCTCAATTAATCTACACCCCTGAGAAAGCCAGACTGAGAGAAATACAGGTAAAGGAAAGGGTTGAAGGAGCACACACGAAAGGGGATTCAAATCCCATGGTGTCGGTGGTTTGAAGGACTGTGCTTGTTGGAGAGGCGAGGCGTAGAGGCAGGTTAGTCTTCGTCGTCATTTTCATCATAGTCATCCTCCTCATCCTCATCCCCCATGTAAGACACTGGAGTCTCCACACGAGACCCACTGTAGTGAGAGTCGTTAGAGCTGGAGGCCATGGTACCATCAGCGCCACTATCACTACATGGAGAAGACGGGTGATTTTTTTTTTTCATTTAGTTAGAGAGGATGGTAAAGGGAGGGGGAGAAAGTGATATTGAGGGAAAAGGTGAGCATAACATTACATTTAATTAGAAACACATGTCCTGCTTCCTGTCACATTTCATAGGTTGCATTACATTCAAGGCCTCTCACCTGCTGGCAGGATAACGGGCTCCGTTAGCAGAGGACCCTCCAGTGATGTAGACATTACTGATGGGACCCTTTGCCATCTCTATGAATAAAGAGACAAAACAAGCATTCACATAAAGAAGGACCTGTGATGCCTGAATTCATCATTCTCTTCTGACAGATGGTGTGCAGTCACTACCTCTTGAAACTATCAAAGTAGTATTGTGACTAAGAGTGCAGTGGTTATCTAGCATGGTACAGAGCTATACAAATTCAGCCACAAGCAAAAAACATGATGTGAAGACAGTGTGGCACAATCATGCCAAGATTCAGAAGACAGTGAATCCACTGTATCGGAGGCTCTGACCTGTGACGTAGGGCTCCAGGGCTTTGGGGACCAAGCTGCGTGCAATCTTCAGATCTTCTGGAGAACATTTTCCCACCTCCAAACCACAGGCCATGCCCATTCGTTTCAGCACCTCAATGTCATCGTGGATCTCAAACATGCTGTCAAAGTTGAACAAGTACTCAAACCTGCAGATAGGAGGAAGAATGAGAGATAAAAGAAGGGGTGGATTATCAGTAATTTAACATAATGAGTAGGGATGTCCCAATCAAATTTCTTCTGATAAAACAATTATCAAGTCAGAAATAACTGCCAGGAAATATGATTCGGACTAAAATAAAATTAATAGAAATACACAGTGGAAATACACTGTAGATTGTCATATTTTCCATTATATGGGGCATATATATTTATTTGATGACCAACCTAGCAATGACTTTATTGTTGTTGATTAATACATGTGCACTGATTATTAGAGGAGTACTAAATATTAGGGCTGCTTGGACAGAAACACACCACCACACTTAACAAAAGAGCATTCCACTGCTGATATCCAGCATCTGCACCTACTGTCAGTTTTTAAATACTCAACTCTGTTCTGGCTGGATACTTATATATTTATACCCATTTATACTCTGGTGCAATATTCTCTAGACATGCATAGCTTATATTTCCGTACTACCGATTTCCACAGCTTCAGTGCATTTAGTTCAGTTCCAGAACAATGTGCCATGTACAGTATTTTGCGGCCTATAGGGCGCACCTAAAAGCCTATAATCTTCTCAACTAACGACAGTGCGCCCTATAGACGGGGCGCCTTATATACGGCCTTATATATTAATTCTGGTTGTGCTTACTGACTTCGAAGCGATTTTGTGTGGTACACAGCGCTCACGGCGCACTCAAAATGTTTTAGTACGAGTTTGGTAAACTAAAATGCCCCACCGCTAGCAGCATTACGGTAATGGGGGCGGAGTTACATACGTACTAGGCTACTCTCCAGTGTGTCAGGTCACAAAGAACAAAATGGCATCCAGTAGACACGCGTTCAAGCTCAAGGCTATCAGCCACGCGGTTGAACATGGGAATAGGGCAGCTGCGAGAGAATCTATTCGACTGAGGCAACAGCGTTCAAAGATGAGCGAGTGGCTGAGAGAAATCTACCCTAAGAGACCGAATGGCTTTTTCCACAAATCTCCGTCCTTATTGATCTGCGACTCCATGCGCGCCCATCTCACCAATTCTGTAACAAAAACAAGTGAGGCACACTAATTCGGACCTTGCCGTCATTCCGGGTGGATTAACTAA